>JAJGRW010001732.1:0-23301 GCA_025461045.1 Carex parvula | reverse complement strand
TGGTTCTTGTATAAAAGCTGCAGTCAGCCATTGACACTAACATTTTTTTTTTGCACACAAAAAATCATGCTTTGTTCTTACATTACTGACAGATCATTATTTCTGTTGTTTCATTTTTTTCCTTCCTGGTTCTAACTAACCAAGCATGTTAGACTCTGCATCTTTTACCTACAGTTAACTGATTAATCCTCTCTTGACCATATCTAAAAATGCCATATTAAGGACACTTAGAACTTCATTTTCAGTATGTAATTGTGCCGCTTATAAGATTTATAATTTGTAAAACAGAAAGAAGCACAAGGACTAATAACAAACCGATTGGGCTTCCATTTCATGCTGCAACATCTCCATGTCAGATTTTAACTGACTGATTACTTGACCCTGAAATAAATTACAATCCAGAAATGCTAATTAAGACTAATTTCTACAGAAGCTGAACGGCAAATTGAGCATTTAATAAAAATTTAAATACGCACTATATGATTTTTAATATTAGCTGAACAGCTAAATTTATGCCCTAGTGCCTGTACTGGTATGGTTGTTGCAACTCCTAGAATTTCTAGAACCAATTTAACCAAAGTTTAAGTCTCACAAAATGTCCTTAAGGCCCGACTAAGTCTTTGTTAATTGAGTTGTTTAGCCTCTCTTTAATGAAACTGTGCATTATTTACTCTCAAAATGACGAAGCCTAGTAATAACAATTCCTCATCTTTGAAGATATTTATCCTTAGTTGCACCAGTCCAAAACAAAAAATTGTATATAAAATAAGCCAGTGATAAACCAAGAAGAACAAAAGTACTAATCCACCAATAAAGGTGACCGAACAAAATTGACCAAACACAATAGCACAATTCTTCACACAAAACAAGCATCTTATAATGCAAGAAAAAAATACATGAAATATGAGCTTGATTGAATCCAATGATGGTGTGCTTTAACCGGTGTTCAAACCAACTGTCACTTTTGTACTGGTGAATATAAACTATGATATTATATAAGAAGTATACTAAAAGCATCATTGTACATTACTAAAACAACCAAGGAAGTACTAGAATTAAGCACAAAAACAAATCATACAAACTCTGCAAAGCAAGAATTAATTCATAAAAGAACTTCTAACACGTAAGAACACATACACCATTCTCCTGATAAATTTGCAGATAACCAAATTCAACTCCTTTTTTTTCCTTGTTTTATAAAGGGTTAAACAATAGAGGATTACCAACCTACACTGTTATCATAAAATAAGGCTACATTCTAACACAGAGCATTTGGCTCATTTTGTAGAATACAGGTGACATTTATTTTATGAATATACAGACGTATAAATGAAAACAGCCAAATCAAAAAAGCATTTACGAGGACTGACTTGTTGGTTATAATTCTCGGTGATAGATTCATGGTCAGCAGCCAAGGTTTCAGCAATAGTCCTTGAAGTATCGAGAGCTCGTTGCAATGAGAACTTTTCCCTGTGTCAAATCCTCAATAAGCTGCTCAAAGCAAGCATCAGGAAAGTAAGCATTTATAGCACATTATTAAGGTGTCCTTTGCAAATAATACCCAATATTTTGCATTTCTGAAATCCAAAATATCTGCAGATACCAATCACCTTAGTATAAACATAAGATAGAGGTCTGTTCCTTATATATACGACTTTGGCCCAACAGAGGGAACGGATATTCAGGCCAAGTTGAACTAAAATCAAGCCAACAAAATCTAATATTTGTGTATATAAATACTCAAAGATCCATTTTGCTAAATATGAAAGCTAGTTGCAGGCATTCAGTACTTCTGCTGCAATTAGGTTGATGGTCCAGCATTATTTGCAATCAACCCCAAAAGTAGAAGGTGCTAGATACAAATATAAGACATATCAGAGCGTCATTTGAAAGTACAACAAAAATTGGGGTTGCATCTGCAAAAACTATATTACAATAGAAAGAACTATCCACCGAACAAAGTCACCTGCTCTAAGGCTGCAAAATCTTCATCCTTTACACGAGTCGGTGTGGCTTTGAAAGAGTCCGTAGAATGATTTGATGTGTCCTTGGCTGCAAAATCTTGGCCATCCAAATTGTCGAACTTCCCCATGAAGTTTGTCACAGAAGGAGGCTGTCGTGTGAATGGACTTGGCAAATTCGAATTATTGTGAGAGAACAGAGAACTGGATTTGTCAGGCTCTCCAGATGTGGTCTCTTGAAATGTAGAGCCTCGACTGACCCCAATTGTATCAAGAAAGGACGGTCGAGATCGAACGGCGCTGGTGCCAAAGGTACTCGATGAATATGCACTTTGGTTAGGGTAAGAGCTAGGTCGATTCCAATCAGAAACGGGGTGTGAATATGCAACATTATCTTCTCTATTAATGCCAGTATTAACAGCATAGCCATTTCCTGAGAAGGAATCTGTTAGGTTGATGAAAAGTTAATAATTGACTTGCGGAAAATAATTCTTATAAATATTACAAGGAAGTACATTGCACATGCAAGATCAGGAAGCAAAAAGTAAAAGACAAAACATGGAGAGTATCCTACATAAGCCCATTTTGCTTAAAAAACATCCACTGTACCACCCCCCCCACGGCACAGAGTATATTAGATGTATTTCACAATTTAGATGGGTTTTAAGTTTCTTGCAGGTGTATACATGAATTCATTGCAATGTTTTGTGCTTTTTTGTCTTATATCCTGGGGCATTCACAAGTCAATATAGTTGGGATCAATGATTCTACCGGCAGTAGTAGTTCACACTTATACCTGGTACAAGGCTGCAGCAAAGTTATTGGCTGCTGATGAACTTGACTGATTCATTACAATAAATAAGGGTGACAATCATTGGTCCAATCTGATCTGATCCAATGGGTAAGTGAGCAGATTGGGTTCAGGATCTCTTGACCTGGTGCCAGATGGGTCAAACCTGACATTTTGAGCTCTTTTTTTCAATTTCCTTGTTTAAGATTAAAGGTACACATTAATCAAGCTCAATACCTAGCACTATGAAGTACATTTTTTTTTCTTTTGAAAAAAGGTGGAACCCAACAAGTATCTGACAACATTTCACAATTATGCATCACTAGCGCATTGCATCAGATCTGGGTCAGCATTTTCTCACCCTTTGGCAGGTCATGTCAGACTGGAACTTTACTCTTAACCAGACCCAGCCATTCCCACACAAAAAAAATTGAGATCTTTGAGGCACTTGGGCAGCAAGAAAAGGATATAAAACTTTTCACATGTACCTTCCAATATATTACTATGGCCAGCAACACCATCAATCTTGGAAACTTTGGGCTCAGGTTCCCTCATAAAATTAAAGCTAGGATCCTTTGTATATCCATTAAAATTTGACAGGGAGGAAACAGGCTTATCTTTTGGGAGGTGATCAGTATTTTCACTCAAGTATAATGGTATCCATTTGCAAGGTTTGTGAAATCCTCTGTTTTACCATTGTTTTCAAAGGTACTATTATAATTTAACGAATTTAAGATGTTGGTTTGGGTTTAAACTGCTTTCTGTAGTGGTAGTTTCTACATTAGTTGATATAGGTTGGTTGGCTAAGGCAGCAGCGCTTGCAGAGACTTCTATTTGTTGTTCGGGTTGGATTGGTTCATTTTGGATACTGGATTCTGTTTTCTTAGCAGTTTTTGCCCTTCGCTGTTTACGGAACTCCTCCAACTGAAAATTGATTCACCAAAAGGAATGTCAGTATCAGCTCATTTATTGACAGCTAAAACCATGTAGAAGAAGTAATCAATGATACAAAAAACAATAGTTTTCAAGTGATAGAACTACAAAACAACTTTAATATTTCTTTCACAGATCTAGATTTTTAGAAGAGTTTAACCCCTTCAGCACTAAAAATAATATACATGTGCATTATTATGGCACCTGTTGTAAACAACTGAATCGATTGATGATCTGATTTGTACTGCTGTTATTGGTATAGAAACCCCAATAGGAAGTTCAAACTTTTACTAAGCATTATGACTTAATTTTTTATATTAACTCAAAATAAGAGATAGCTCTGCTAAAATAAAGAGAAGCAGAATTATTCTATACTTGATAAGTACTTATATGGAATGAGAAGCTTGGATTACTGGGAGATAAATGGATACTGGATACTAAACCTTGATCTATGCGTAAGTATTAACTAAGAACAAGTTGAGATAAATGCCAACCAAGGATCAAAGAGAAAAGTTGAAGATGAGGCCTTGCTAATGTGGTTCCAACACTAGATTGTATATACTGATAAAGGACCTGAGAACCAGACCACTAGACTCTACATCTGCTGCGATAAAAATAGTGGCACAAATGTACCACTATTGAACTGAGCCGTATGATCAGAATCAGATGACTCAAATCAGATCTAAAGGAACTCCCTAATAAGTCAAATTGTAACCTGAGCCATTTGATTTTGAAACAATATCTTATGTGGATGAACATTCACTGCATCACAATAATGGCAGCAGATGCAGGCTCCAGAATCCAGATTACTATAATACAGTGGAGGCTGCTAGTCTTTAATTCAAAATTTCAAACCAACAAAAGCTGGATTCTAACTTCTATCCATATAACAAATATGAAATAATGCACTTCTGTGGATTGCCTAATATAGCAAGTTCAATGTACCAAAAGCCTGAAATAAAGCTTGTAGGGAATGACAAGTCTAGATGCATGTTAGTTATTCTATTTACTAGCAAAGTTAGTTGCCTTGATATCCACAGATGTTAAAATTCAGAGTCCCTGTAATTGCAAATTTAATCTCCAAAACTGCTAGTTACAATAGCTAGTGGGTTTGAAGTGACCAGAAATGGAATAAACACACCTGAGCTGCTCCAGCAACATTGGAACGGGGACCAGCAAGATCGACGAGTCTAGATGAAAAAGGAAAAGTTCTTCAATCTCTTAGGAGGAGAGAGTTTTGAAATTGCTTACCTTCTTCTTCCCGGCTTCGAGATGATCCTTGCGCGATGAAGCGGGTAAGACTTGCGCGGACGCCATCTCTGACGGGCGGGCCCGGCGCAAAGAGCTCCGTCCCTGGCCCGGTTTGGATTGTCAGATTTGATTGGTGGAAGGGGCGGGATCGGAGAGGAAGAGGAGCAATAAACAAATATAGGTGCAAAAATCCCCAATTCCGAGAGGTGATTAGGGATTCGGGGAGAGCACAGTGATCGATCCCAGATCTCTATCTCCTCTCTCCTCTTTCGTCTAGGCTTCTGTTTCGTTATCGAATTTGTTTTCTTTTTCCTTTTTTTTTTTTTTCGTTCCCCTTCTTTCTTTTTCCTCCGTGCGTTCGTGGTATAGTAATCGTAGGTGGCTGCTCCCTTTCAGGTAAAAACCGGTCGGTTCGAATAATAACTTTGGTTTCACGCGAAGGTCAATGAATTTACAATTCGAGAATCCTGTGTCCGGTCCGACTCGGTCCGGGCAGAATTAGGGTGGCGTAGGCCTTCGGTAATAAAAATTAAGAATGAAGGATTAATTGAGTACTAAAAAATCAATATTCAGTTGTCTTAAGTTGTGAGTGAAAATTAAGAGAGCTAAAAAAAGGAGTAGAGATGTCTTTCGGACAGATAATTAAAATTTGAATAAAAGAAAACTAAATAAGATACTCTTAATCCGTACTAAAGAACTAATGTTCGACTAAAATGCTAAAAAAACCGATTCAATTTTAGAGAAGAAATAGCCCAAAACTGTCCAAGGATGCAACTGGTGTCGCGAAGTGTCCTTGCGAATTGCCAAATAGGAAACGGTTGTTTCACGTGTCTTCAAAGTTAACGCTTGTCAATTTATTACATGTCGAAATAATTTCCGGCCTAACACCTTGGTTCCTTGCCCGGATTGCCAGATCTGTGTTGGGCCCAAACGAACTGTGCAATGTTTTGTGCTTGTGTTGCTTGTGACGAATTTATATTATACTCAGGTAAGGCTTGTTCGCAGGAGCAACAATGAAGTGGAATTTAGTTCTAAACAGGAGTTCAAAGGAAAAAACAACCACATAGGAATATAAAACGTAGAAATGTTCAGAAATTCATAAAAAAAAAAAAATCTGAGGACGATGAGGACCGAGTCGAGCTGCAAATAGTAACTTCATGTCTAATTTATTTTGATTATAAGTTGTGTCAAATTCGTAGTGAGAGTAAATCTAACTGGGACTTTATATGAACTCAATTATTGAGACTTTTATAGTATTTTGACTATTTTCACATTATCTTAAGTAATTAAAGTGAAATTATCAATACTTACTCTTTTTAAAGTTATATATATTTGCTTATAACAATTTTAGTAATTCTATCATAAATATTAAAAAGATTTACAAATATGCATATTATATTATGTTGATGTTTTAGTTACTCCAAATTAAATAATATAATTATTTGTGGAGCTATATCAAGCTGAAAATTTTATTTTTACCATTCAAAAAAAAATAAACAAAAGAACTACGAAATTAGAGAAATTTCATTTTTAACATAGACACAACTTGAAGTTGCGATAAAAAATGAAGTGGCCGCAACGTCTAAGTTGCTGCCAAACTTTTTTTTTTTGGCACCTTATTTGACTTTCAACTTGAAATAAGACTCCCTAATTGGCTAGAAACAAATGGGGCCAAAAAAAAATATTGCAGCGGATGTCAGTAGGAAAAAAAAAAGTGTTGGCCGCAGCGTCAAGTTGCGGCCGTATTAAAAATAAAATTTTTTACAAATTCGTGATTTTTTGTTTATCTTTTTTTTAATGGTAAAAATAAAATTTTCAGATATCAAGTTGAACTTTAGCTAATTAACTAAAATAATTTCGTGTTTGAGCTCTACATCAAGCTGATTAAATATCTTATAGAGCGAGGCAATTACATAACCACTATTCTATCCTTTCCCTCTCTCTAAAGCATCTTACTATATTTCTCCGTATTTTTTCCACCCAAACTTCACTTTTTATCTTGTTATTTAGTCAAACGATATTTGCCTCCAACAAAGTCGGATGCTTCATTCGGACACTAATTCAACTTCTCTTCAAAAGATAATGTTTTGTTTCCTTGAATTGTTTATGCTCAATTTTTTTTTAAATTTAAAATTTATTTTTTATTTTAAGAGTTATAATATAATTTCCAATAATTTTAATTATATTAGAATGAGGCTATGGTACTATGCATAGCGTGGATTGGTCCGTACTATGAATCAATATCTTCCTTTTCAATATTCAAATAGTTAATTTGAACCGCTCAAGGAATATCTCCATATTAAAAATGTACTCGTTGATAATTTTACATTTTTTACTAGAAAATCATTGGATTTAAAAATTATATACCATTCAGAAATGGAGATCTTCTACCTATCTTAAAAATATAAAATTTAGCCAGTAATTACATTTTTATATGAGAATCACGTTAAACAATTCATGTTGGCTATTTGAACTTTAAAAATGAAGATATTAATCCATAGTACAGACCAATCCGCACTATGCATAGTAGAAAAAACCATACCTCACTCATTATATTGCACTCTAGATTATAAATTTTTTCATTTATTAAATAGAATATTCGGCAATACTTCACAAACAATAAAATTATGACTTGACTCAAGTAACTTTTTATCATAATTTTCACATCACATTCAATTCAGGGGTAAATCTATGTATAGTCTATGGGGGTACTTCCCCGTAATTTCAAAAAAATAATTATATATATTAAAATTTAATTTAATTTTATCTTTTTAGTTTTTATATAGTTCAGTTCTTATGAAATATCACATATGTGTTTATAATTTAGTGAAGTTCTAATATATTATTTTAAATACTTGAGTTCAAATTTTAATCATATAGTATACATTTTAAATTTCTGTTCCCAGTTCAATTTTTTTAATTCCGCCCGAGGCCCTGATCCAATCCAACACAACTCCTGATATCTTTCTGCACATGTCGTGCTCGTGAAGTTTCGCAAATCACAATAGATCTCAAAGCTTATAAAATTCGCAAGTCGCAACTGCCACGAATCGACTCTCAAAACTGTCTTCTTTTGCTCCCTCCCCTTGAATGGAAGAGTGAACTCCCCCAGGACGGACTCCCAGTTGAGATTTAATTATTTTGTGGACATGTTAAATCTCATATTTACAAAAGAGGATGGACGCTGTGAAGGATGATATTGCAAGATGGTGCTCTGTAGTTTAAATTTTGTTGAAACAATACTGAGATGTAATTTGATTTATTTTCTTTGTACTAACTTCACAGTCTCTGTCAAGAGTTTCAAAACAAAATCTGAAAAATTTCATTTATAACGTAGACACAACTTGAAGTTACGGGCTAAAATAAAGTGGGCCGCAACGTCAAGTTGCTGCCAAACTACTTTTTATTTTTGGACCATCTTTGACTTTCAACTTGAAATAAGACTCCCTAATCGGCTAGAAACAAATGGGGGCCCAAAAAAATGTTGCAGCGGTTGTCAATAGGAAAAAAAAAGTGTTAGCCGCAACGTCAAGTTGTAGCCGTATTAAAAATAAAATTTTCACAAATTCATGGTTAATAGTAAAAATAGTAAAAATAAAAATTCCAGATATTAAGT
This sequence comes from Carex parvula, assembly GCA_025461045.1. Classification (NCBI taxonomy): domain Eukaryota; kingdom Viridiplantae; phylum Streptophyta; class Magnoliopsida; order Poales; family Cyperaceae; genus Carex; species Carex parvula. The sequence goes on along the minus strand of JAJGRW010001732.1, from coordinate 14,750 downwards.
TGAACTTTAGCGAATTAACTAAACTTGACTTTGCGGCCGTGTTAAAAATGAAATTTTTACAAATTCGTGGTTTTTTTGTTTATTTTTTTTAATGATAAAAATAAAAATTTTAGATATCAAGTTGAACTTTAGCGAATTAACTAAAATAATTTTGAGTTTGAGCTCTACATCAAGCTGATTAAAAATCTTATAGAGCGAGGCAATTACATAACACTCTAGTCTATCATTTTTCTCTCTCTAAAGCATCTTACTATTATTTCCTCCATATTTTTTCCCACCCAAACTTCACTTTTTATCTTGTTATTTAGTCAAACGATATTTGCCTCCACAAAGTCGGATGCTTCGTTCGGACACTAATTCAACTAAGTTATAGTTATCGTCGATAGGCAAGAAATTTGACGAAAAGTAGTAAGTTTATAATAAGACTATTTGGTTTATGGTTAATTTATTAACCTTCAATTAAATTGAAAATTACGACATAATACGCTTGATATGCGGTATGAGTGCAAATATATCAAGCGATGTATGAGTTATCTCGTAATTGAAATAGTCATCAACATTACAACATACCATCACAATTCACATAAAATAGAAATCGATTACAGACATACTAATTAAGGTGGAATTCTTTTTGTCTTCAATTCATAAGGTGAAAATCATATACAAAATAAATAAAATGCATAAGATGTCCTATTTTTTTTATTTTTTCCAAAACTTGAAACACTAACTTCTTATTTTTCTAACAAAATATTTCGGTGGACCACGAACTTAATTACTGTTACCCACACAATCCCTTCTCTCTTCCTTCCCGTCACTTACCTCCATATCCGTTTTTTTTCTTACAATTTAATAATATTTTTTTTACGTAAATATTATTTCTCTAACCAAATCTTTCAAACATACCTGAACCGTAATATCTGTGGGGATCACTTCAAACTACATGGGAGACCATACACGTTTTAGAGATGGTTTTTTTTCTTCGTTCAATCTCGTTCATATTTTTGACGATCTGTGAGAAATTTTGCGAATGTAAAACCACGAACATCTTCTACGTATTTTCTCTTTCAAATGAGATCCATGATGATTGTACTTTCGAGCTCGTCGACACACAAGTATTTATAACTCGTCGTGGAAGTATTTATACCTATACTTCTAATATTTTTTACATATTACACTGAATGACGTCTGAAGTATTAATATCAAGTACTTGCAAGGATTTAGACCTATTGCACTGAAGTATTTATACCTATGTGGTCAACTATTTTGTTAGAAGAATGTTGACACATGAACAATTAGAGAAGGTTGATGCAGTGATACGGGGTTTCCACTACTTCATTAGAGGAAGGTTTACACGGGGATGAGTGGGAGACTGAAATAAGGATGATTATAACAAGTTACGCATCAAAGTATTAATATCTTATTTTTATGTGTTACTATCTTATCTTCCAAGTATTTATATCTATGAAGGTTGACACGGGATCGAGTGCGGGGACTGAGAAAGGGGACTATATAATATCTTTTTAGAATAATAATTAGTGATGACCATATTATTAGTGGGGACATAGTACATATTTCTCTAAACAGGGTGTGAGAATTTTTGGGGTAATGGGGTGAGGGTACTCAAATAATTAATCTTATATTTTTTGAGTGAACGTATATTTATTAGTTTGGTGTGGCAGGAAAATATATCTCCGAAAAGAAAATAAATAACAGTTAATTAGTAGAAAATCACAAACTGAGCTACGTGTCAGAGAATAATCCCGATAGAGTGAGGCTACAGTACTATGCATAGCACGGATTGGATCCGTGCTACGGCTCAATATTTGAGTTTTCAAAATTCTAACAGTTAATCCGAACCGTTCAACATGATTATAAAATGAATATGTACTTGCAAACCAAATTTTACATTTTTTTCTATTTTTTACTATTTTTTTAGATAGGTAGAAAATCACTGTTTTTGGATGGTTCAGAATTTTCAGATCAAGTGATTTTCTACCTATCTAAAAAAAATAGTAAAACAAAATTGAAAAAATGTAAAATTTGATTTGCAAGTACATAGTCATTTTATAATAACATTGAACGGTTCAGATCGACCGTTAAAATTTTAAAAATTCAAATATTAAGCCGTAGCACGGACCCAACCGTGCTATGCACAGTACCGTAGCCTCACTCATCCCGATATATGGATAATTTTGCAAGGAACTGTTTCATTAGCACTGACCCGGAGACGGATGAAACTGTGTCCTTCCATTTCCGTGCCGGGCTCTCCTAGCAACACGTCGTAGACATTCCCGTCCCGATGCGCCACAATACTAGTTCAGATTCCCTGTGACGGACTGTATAGCGAATCCATTGGTCCCCAGCTTTAGAGTTTAGAAAATGAGGTGGAGCAGGGAAATGCCGCATCAAAAGTCTACAAAGAAGAAGTTACAGAAAAATTTGATCTGAATTCGTATATCCTTCCTCCGGCTTCTCTTTCAACCAGAGAAACTTGGTACAGTTGTAATTCCTTCTTGTGGAACTCTTTTTATCTCCTCTTGCACGCCACAGTGACTGCCACACCAGACCAGAGCATGGGCAATTCGACGTTCCAACCTCCAAAATATAAAGGGAAAATTTATGAAAATTAAATTCACCTCTCACTCTCTCTTCAGAATGACCATGCATTTGCTCTCTACTACTCGCCGCTTCTCAACTCCTCTCTCCCACAAATCTATTTGCCGCCACAGGAGATCCCGCCATAGGAGATCCCGCAATGGCCTCATCTCTCTCAGAGTCGTCGCCGCCTCTTCCATTCCTCTTCCATCTCTCTCCGTGGATAGCATTAAACTGAAAAGGTTGAAGGAGGTACTACCTGGCGGGAGATGGTGGAGACTTGAAGAAGAGGATGAGAACGAACGATCGGATGCGGCGAAGAAGAAAGTTGGCTTGTCAGTTGTTACCGCTCTGAAGAGGATGTGGGTGCTTGTGGCTGAGGATAGATGGGTTGTTTTTATTGGATTTGTTTCTCTTGTTGGCGCTGCGGTAATTTTTCAATTACTATTAAATGTGATTTGAATCAATGTATTACGTTGGGTTTGAGAGGTAAATAAGATCTACATAGTTCATATACACCAAATAATTTAATATGGGAAGGAGCAAGTATGCCTCCTGGTGGATTTGAGTGCTCTCTATTACCAACCGGTACAAATTATCTACCAGACATTCCTCTATTGCATCTTTGATGGTTTCTTTGTTTCATAATAGCGCCTTGAGGTTAACTGAGGAATTATTGAAGGAACTTTGGGTTGAATTGAGGTATATATGTCTGCAGCATTGAAGTTTGCCTCAGTTTAGTTGCACATTGTGGGTCAATTGAGGGCTTAATAGGGGTTAATTTTCGACACATAATACAATTTGGACATATGAACTTACACTTTGTTATACCAGTTCTATTTCACTTTTTACAAAGTGCTTTGTTCTAGTGCAGTGCTCAGAGATATGCATTCCACATTTTCTAGCAGCATCCATATTTGCAGCACAGAATGGAGGGGCGTTGTTTTATAATAACGCAAAATTGCTGGTCCTTCTTTGTTTGACTTCAGGAATTTGTAGGTTAGTTTCTCTCGGTTGTTTAGTTTATGTTTGCATATTCACTGCATTGGTCACGGGTTTCATACTTTTGAGGAAGCATTTCTACTCAATGCAATTAAGATCTTAACCAGAGATCCAGAGTCTCTCTTTGATTAGGGACTCAGATCAAGGCTTCTCCTCCTGTTCCTTTTTAAATCAGAAAGTCATTTGAAAAATCTTCCAGCATACAGATTGACAGATATAATTTTAATATAACTTTTTGTAGAATCTACAACTAGTTTGATTTATAGATGTAATTTGTTCATTTTGCAGTGGTTTACGAGGCTCCTGTTTTGCTATTGCCAATATGATACTGGTAAAAAAGACATTTATTCATTTTTGTCAAGTTTTTATTTTCTTACAGGAGCGGGCTTCATAAATTCTAATGCTTTAGTTGAACATAGTGCTAAGAAGATTCTTGAAACTCTATAGGTCAGAAGAATGAGAGAAACACTCTACAATGCCCTTCTTTTTCAGGTTAGTAATGAAATTGTATATAGATGAGAAATATAGTCTCTGAAATTGATATGCCTCATTTTGCTTATGAATATAAATGCCATATTTTTATTATTATTTTCAGGAAATCTCATTCTTTGATGAGGAAACAGTTGGAGATTTGACAAGCAGGCTTGGCTCAGATTGTCAGCAAGTGTCTCGAGTTATTGGCAACGATCTTAATCTTATATCACGAAATATACTTCAGGTTCTGTACACGTGCATTTATTTCCTAACTCCTGCAATATTGAAATGCTGACTGAAATGTCAGGCAAAGCCTCAGTGAAGCCTTAATTTGACACTATATTCCCATCCCCAACCCCCCCCCCCCCCCCCCCCCCCCCCCCCTTTTTTTTCTGAGAATAAGAAATCGAGATACATGATTGTAATGATATACAAGAGAGTTTATTCAGACTAAATTTGAGCAAATTGGCACTTATGTCTGTTGTTGCAACATGAGGCTGAAGACCTTTTCTTCTTTAATTATCTCAGGGAGCTGGTGCATTAGTTTATCTGCTAGTCTTATCATGGCCCCTTGGTCTGTCAACTATGATCATTTGCTGCACTCTTTCAACCATCATGATCATTCATGGAAGGTGAGACTCTGTTTCAATTTTAAAGTACGAATGGGTAAATCACAATATCAAGTGAATCTCATGTTCTCATCCTTTTTTCCCAGGTACCAGAAAAAAGCTGCCAAGTTGACGCAAGAGTACACAGCTAGTGCTAATGAGGTCAGATTATTTCCTCCTGTTTCAACGCCAACTTAGCTGTTATCTTCAAGTTACAATAAATGATTCTGTATTACAGAATCTATGTTTCCTACCTAAAGTTAAATTTTAATCAGCATGGTTGTTGGAAAATACCATGTCAATGCAGTTCTTTGGGCAAGTAACCCAAATTTCAGAGTTATTTTAGCACCATTTCTCTTTACATAATTTTCGGATAATGTTAACTGCCCCACATTATATGGTCTTTAGCATTTATACTAGACGATGAAAATCTGATTGGTTATCTAAAGGAACTTACAATTAATACTTCTTGAATCATCTCTCTTGAAGCTAGCGACAAATGGATTAAAATGATATGACTAAAAGGATTCATTTTTTTCATTTTTCCCAAGTGAAACTCCAAGGACTATTTATAGAAGTAATTACTAATCTTTCTCCACTTTGTTTTGCATTATTAATTGATTGATCTGGCATCAGGTTGCACAAGAGACATTATCTTTAATGAGAACTGTGCGGGTATATGGAACTGAAATGCAAGAATTTAAAAGGTATCGTCTTTCTTGATTCTTACTCCCTTTGTCATCTTTATATGTTCATTACTTACATATGTCAGTCTAGGTACTGATATTATGCCATAATAAGGGCAGGTATGAGACATGGCTAGAGAAGTTGTATAATATAAGCTTCAGACAAAGCATGGCTTATGGATTCTGGAGCCTTAGTTTTAACTACCTGTATCATTCCACTCAGGTTTCCTAATTTCTAACGATCTATGAGTACTTTTGGGTGAATAAGACCACTCCTGTTATTTTGTATGAGATAGATGCATTGTTTGGCTTGGCAAATAAGTATTTATAGGTTCTTGCAGTGGTGATAGGAGGGATATTTATCATGTCGGGTCGCATAACAGCAGAGAAATTGACGAAATTCATATTATACTCTGAGTGGCTAATCCTATCAACATGGTGGATTGGTGACAACTGGTCGAATCTCATGCAATCAGTCGGTGCCAGTGAAAAGGTTTTTCGTCTCATGGATCTTGTTCCCTCGACCTATTCCTTATCCGAAGGTAAGCTTCTCAGAAAAAAGTTGTGACTTTTTTTTTTTTTTTCTGTTATTGAAAACAATACCACAATTAAAATAACAAATGCCCCAAGAACATTGTTTGATCTGTTTCATATATAGGAATAAAATTGAAATGCATGCTGACAAAAAACAACATTTTTTTTTTATTTTGGGTCATAACATATTTGCCCCAAATCAGTTGTACTTTTTTTTATAACATCAGGAGTTAAGCCTGGTCTGGTCCGTATGAAATTTGCATCCAAGGGACTCCATTTTCACTAGGTGATGAAAAATTGTCTGATCACTTGTTCAACAAATATTTTGGCAGGAAGAAAATTAGAAAACTTGGAAGGACGGCTTCAATTTGTGAATGTATCATTCTCTTATCCTTCACGACCCACGGTATTCTCGCTCTCTCACTTGCTAGCTTGGTTGTTAGAATAAATGAAAATGTATCCAGTATATGTACATCTGAAACACAGCACTGCTTTTTTTTTTTCAACTTAAGAGACCCATTTATAATTTTGATTTTTTGTGTTCCAACAGGTGCATGTCCTGAGGCAAGTACATCTATCAATACAACCAAATGAAGTAGTTGCAATTGTAAGTAAAGCATATATTATTTTACCTTTATTCTTGAGCTGGCAGAGAGGAAAAAAGAGGAAATTAGGATCAGGATTAGGGATAAAGAGCAGGAACAGCATTTTGTCGTGACTCATTTTTTCTTTACCTAGAGAGATAGACCCATTTGACTCACCTGAAGAACAGAAAAGAAACACATTGTTTGTGAAGCAATAATGGCTAGGTCCCACAAACTTCATGCGTTGCTGTTAGATATTTATAAGTTTGTTTTCTTTTGAAAGGTTGGTCTTAGTGGGAGTGGAAAGAGCACACTAGTGAATCTATTGCTTCGTCTTTACGATCCAACAGGTGGTCAGGTGAGTTTCTTTTGTTGCTGCTTTAGAACTGAGTTATGACGAACTAAAGACTGCATGATTAAACAAACTAAATTATATACTCCTCTTAAATTACTCTTGTCATTTGTTCTGCCTGTACCACTGACATGCTTTTATTATTATTATAGTCTCTGGCTATACTGACATTCTTGTGAGATGTGTAGCTAGACTCTGAATTTTTTTAATTGCAGTGAATAATTGATCATTACAATGTAATAACTTTCTGCATGATACTGCACAATCATAAAAAGGTCAAATGGACCTGCTGTTGTGATGACTACAAAGGATAATTTTTCTCCCTATTTTTTTTTTCAGATTTTAGTTGATGATAACCCCATCGGAGAGTTAGATATAAAATGGCTCAGAGAAAGTATTGGCTTTGTGGGCCAGGTCAGGACAGCTGAATTTTGCAAAAAAATGTTTTTTTTGTTTTGCTTTCTGTCAGTACCAAATAATTGTTGAATACTAATGTCAGAAGTTAATTATGCTTGAATTAATACTGGGTCTCACCAGGGCCTTTTAGCCAATACTGGCCAAATTTGCACTTTGATTCTTAGGTTTTACCATAATCGGTTGATTGTACAGGAACCAAAGCTTTTTCGAATGGACATTAGTTCAAATATAAAGTATGGGTGCCCCAGGGAAGTGTCCCATGAAGAAGTGGTACAGGCTGCTAAACAAGCATATGCTCATGATTTCATCTTAGCCTTGCCTGAAGGATACAAAACAGTGGTAGACAACTCCCTACTTAGTGGAGGTCAGAAACAACGCATCGCAATTGCTAGGGCTATTTTGAGGGAGCCGAGAATTTTGATCCTTGATGAGGCCACCAGTGCACTAGACGCAGAAAGTGAACATTACGTTAAGGTTCACATTCTTTTAATATATAACATAAGTGTTCCTTAAAATATTCTTGGCTCAGTTATTACTCCCAAGGCAATTAATCTTTATCAGCAATCATCAAAAACTGGATGAGTATTGGTTAAAGCTGACATCGCATGAGCTATCTTTTGACTTGAAGGATCACCCGACAATTGACTAGTATTTGAAAAAAATAAATAAAAAACACATCACATTTCTTGTCCTGCTTTTAAATTAAAAGCTATCACATGGACCAAAATGGTACATCAAACCTCAACAAACCAAAATGAAAATTGAGTATCAGTTGCTGAATTATATTTCCCTTCTTTAATAAGATCATCAATTAGAAAAAAAGCTATTGGACTTCATCTTAGGTTTTTTCTGGAAGCAGATCAATTTGTACCTGATAACTACTAAAAATTTGAGGGACACTAAGATCAACATTTGGAAAACTGTCTTGAACCAAGCAATTTGGTCTTTGATAAAATTCTGATGAAGAATGTTGCTTTTTTAATTTGGTCTTGATAAAATTCTTGAAGAATTATGTTTCCTGATTAGGTATAGATTTATTTACTGAGCTAAACCTAACAAACTGATACTTCGCTCAATGCACTGACGGCTATTGTATAAATTAGGTTTGATTGTCAAAAATAAGTCGGGAGACCAAATTGTTAGGGTGCTATCCAATCATTTCATTTATTGGTATTAAGAAATATCTGAAAGTGATCCGGGCATGATTTAATATATAGGCTTTTACTTTATACAGGGAGTGATGCGATCAGCGCACAATGGTTCCAAAAGGACTGTAATTGTCATTGCTCATAGGTACATGAACTGTTCTTGATAGCCACTGAATTTCTTTTTGTTATTATTTTCTAAAATGTTTTGAATTCATACTTTCATCTTCATCATCATTACTGTTCTTATTAGCAGTGATGTAATCATCATCGTTTTTGCAGATTATCGACAATTCAAGCAGCTGATAGGATAGTGGTGATGGATGGTGGTAAAATTATTGAGGTACATTTTCTCTTTCTTTTTTAACACATGCAATAAATAGTATTGGATGGGTATCAAAAAGCGTAACATTCTGTTATTGTGAGATTTCTTGACAATTTAATGGATGTGCTGTTTTATGTCTTGTTTCATCAGTCAAAGTTTTGAATACCAGTTTTCACATGTCATACCAGGCTTGGCTGGTATTTAAAGAGTATTCCTTGGTGAATTTTTATTGAATAAAAATTAAATTAGAGTATACTACTACAGACCATAGTCCTCTACCGTTGGTTATTTAGGATACTCATTATTCTTGTTATATCCGAGGACCTGTGATTGGTCATGGCTAATTCCAGCATTTTCTTGTGATTACTTTATTTTTGTAGATGGGGAGCCACACACAGCTAATTCAGAAGGATGGGTTATATTCAAGGCTAGCGAAAAGACAAGCTGATGCTTTTGCTTAGTTATTATGTTATAGACTGGTTATTAAATTGGTTTCATTAATTCTGCAGTGCAAAATCAGATTATATATATTTTTAAATTTATATGGAAGTAAAGGAATTAATTCTTTCATAATAAAATATCAAAAAGCTTTTCCACTTTAAAGGAAAAACTTCGAGACGTCAAGTCAAATCATTTTTATTTTCTGTTATTTATTATAGGGGACATGTTTTGACAAAAAAAAATTGGGAGATCCGATCAGTTTCACACTTTCATTAATGTAAAAGAGTGATACCAACTGCTGGTATCAAACTCCTAAATGTACCATAACTAAACCAAATTGTCAGATATTATCAAACCGACACATTCAGATGAACTAATATATTCTGCCTTTTATATAGAGAGCTAGCTGGCCGAGCTCAGGCCTTACATATTGTAAATTAAACTTTTTCTTGTCAATCTATTTACTAATTTAATTTAACGAAAATGCCCCTGCTCAGTCATTCCCCACTATAAATTTAAGTACCATTTGTTCTATTTCATCAATTTCAAAATTAAGATTAAACTAACGTCTATCTCAAGAAAAAAAAAAAGAAAAAAAAACGAGAAAGAAATAAAAAGGAAGGCATTTGTGATGGAGCTTATCTCTAATCGCTTCTCTCGTGCCTCCACGTTTACTAATCTCATCAAATAGCCAAAAGATCATCAATAGCAAATGGTTCCCCATCGACAGTGGTGGACTCTAACATCATCTATCTTAATTGATAGTGCTAGAGTTTAACTAGGGTTTAGGTTTTCTCAAATTTTTGAAAATTGACATTTCTTAGCTTCCTCCAATAGTTTATAAAATATTTATTTCCAACTTCTTATGGTTTATTAAATGTCAACTATGTCAAATATTTTTGGAAACTTCAATTTGTAAATTCTTAAAAAATATCGAGTCCCTTGTAATAAATTTATCATCAAATTAGCCCTCACATTTTAAGCTTGTTTAAACTATCAAGGTCACAAGTTTTTCCTTTCATTGACAAATTTCTTGTAAATAATTTAACTACTAATATCTAACTTAACCTTTCCTGCAATCATTTGATTATAGACACCTAAAATTAATTAGAGATACTTGAAGTATGTGCCCACATATTGATAATTATATTATGGAATCTCATCCTAATATCAAAGAAAAGATTAAATGGTCATTTATTTGATTTGAAGCGTTTGTATCAATAATAATTCATATTTATTTATTAAGAAAAATAATACAACATTATCTTTTCTTATATCCAATAATAAATTTAACTATGTACCAGAAACGAAATAAATACGACAACAATTCCTGCAAGACATAATGAAATATCTTAAAATCTGCACCAAAGTGGCACCATCCTGCTGCCCTAGATGTGCGATGTGCTATTGGGTCAAGGAAGACCATGCTAGATGTCATAGTGACAAATGAATAATTTGGGTTCGGTTCGGCGGGATAAAAATTCGTAATTCGGAAATAATTCAGATATAATTTGAAAATAATTCAGAATTATATATTAAATCCGGATTGAAAATCTCAGTTCCACAAAAGAGTAAAAAAAAAAAATCAATGGCGTTGGTTAGCAGTGTGAACTGTGAAGTGGAGCCCGTGCCTTTGATACAATGCACACATCAATGGATATAAAGTTAGTAGCAATACAAGATATAAAAGAAGCGCCTGCCTTGGTATTATCAATTTGTCATATTAACTTACAAGTGTGAAGTGACTCTTGATTCACTAAAAAAAAATAAAGTTGGCAGGGGAAACCATTTTCCTCTCTCCTAACGCCGAAATTTTTATTTTTAACATTTTAATAAAATCAATTATTAAATTGACCATCGTTTTCGGTCAATTCTAAATCTAGCACGGCCGCACCGGCATTCTGCGGACCCATTTGAGCGGGGCCGCAGAATACCGCTGCGGACCCTTAAATGGGTCCGCAGAACCATTCTGCGGACCCCTTTCTTTTTTCTTTATTCTTTGAATTTAATTTAAGGAGGCATCCCAGGGTCAAAGGCCCCCCGGTCAAAAATTATTTTCATTTCTGTTATAGGGATGCGTGCAGAACTATATTAAAAAAAAAAAAAAAAGGGTCCGCAGAATACCGCTGCGGACCCATTTAAGGGTCCGCAGCGGTATTCTGCGGCCCCGCTCAAATGGGTCCGCAGAATGCCAGTGCGGCCGTGCTAGATTTAGAATTGACCGAAAACGATGGTCAATTTAATAATTGATTTTATTAAAATGTTAAAAATAAAAATCTCGGCTCCTAACGCACGATATTTAGAGAATTTAGTGACAAATTGTTTCGAAAAAAATGCGAATAAAACGTAAAATTCTTTAAATTTGCGAATAATTTGTTTAATTCGCGAATTATCGTTTTATTCTTTGTTTAATACGCTGGTGGCTCAAATCCGCTTAATTTGCGACTTAAAAACGAATCATGTTACTATGCTAGATGCTATTGGCTCATGTTATCATGTAGTTGGGCCGAGCACCGAGTACGATATTGAGCGAGGCTCAGACGTTATCGTTATTGTTGATTCTTTCCTGGTGACCCATAAATCGCATAATATTAATGTTTTATGGAATCTATTTAGTTTATAATTTTCATGAAATTAAATTTGTGATTGGATGTTTCTATCAAAAAAGAGAAAGAGAAAAGAAAAAATTAAAACAAAAATAGTGCAATAAAAAATAGAAGAAAATAAAGAGAATAAACAGAAGAGAAAAGAAAAGAAAGCATAAAAAAACTAAAAACAAATTATGAAACACAAAATTAAGAGGAATTGAGGTGTCCGTACGATATCCGAAATGGAGAAGAAAAGATTGGAAATGGAGCCAACCATTAACACACGGAATGGAGACAAAGAAAAAAGGAAGAAACACGATGAAATAAACAGAAAAAAATCAGGCCGGATGAAATAAACAGAGAAAAGGGAGGAATTGGACAGGAGCAATGGTGATCGAACCGGATCGGAAAAAAAAGGAAATGAAGGGGAGGTAGTTTATCATCTAACCCGACATGTGGGTCTCCTCCAACTTGGAGTTTTCTATTTAGGCATGGTTTTATGAGGTCTTTTCATGGGCATTCTTTACGGTTCACATGTACCATGCCTACATAGCATGAAGAGATTTCCTCATCGAAGGATTCAAAATCGCAAGAAGAAAAAATTGCAAGAACTGAATAAACAAAAAAAAGGAAAATGGAAAAGAGGAAATTGGACATTTTCTTTCCGATTATCTTGGCTCCATGGAAGAGGAGGTCAAGAAGAGCACGTTGGTGCTATTAATTTGATCTCTGACTGCAGGAGTCGAGAGAGTCGTGGATCTTTTCTCGGAGTTGACTTAGTCAAACTGGGTGATAGAGGGCATGCGAGTTCAAACTACAGCTGTACGAGAACGCCATGGTAATATTAAATATGTAGAAAAATGTCGGTCTTATAATTAGTCAGTTTTCAAGAATAAATAATCAATTTTTCTATTTCCAATGCATACACAAGAGCATATCTAAATGTCTCCATATATACATTATATGTCAAGAGTTAAAAAATGAACTATTTGCTCTCAAAAACATGGTTCACAAAATCGGAATCGGAATCAAAATTGATCACTTGACCATGAAATCAAAGTCCGGTGAATTTGTCAGAATTGGTCGAATCGGATCAAAAACTCAATTTTTTTGTCAGAAGTTTATTTTGTACCAAAAAATAAAAAATAATCAGTAAAACATTAATTTGTTAATAATAAAAGTGCTAGAACATAAAATTTATTTGCTAGTCTTGAGTATTTTGATCCCTAAAAAGGGGAAAAGAAAAAAAAAAAAAATAGAATGAAGGTGTCCATGACATACAGAATGGAGAGCAGAAGACTTTAAAAAAGACACGAATGGAGATTAGTCAGAATGCATCTTATTACTATACACAATAGACCTGGTTGCTCCTGGTTCACTGTGGACCAATTACTTTTCATATTTCTATACACAATGCACCAATACACCATGTCTACCTAAATAATGCATCTTTCAACCCGGTTTTTCACTAAAACATCGGCCGCCGCGTAACTCGGTTAAAAATCTGCTCGGTGTCGTTCGATTCCGGTCCGACCCGATTTTGCATAGTATGTTCGAAAACCGATCAAATATAAGATAAGACCAATATTTTCCTAAATAAGCTACAATTTTTTTATACTTTTTAAAAATAAAATATATTTATAAAATTTAAATGTATTTTAGTATAAAAGATAATAAAATAGATAAATTTGTGACAGAGAAAAATATGTAATTTTAAATTTTTTGAGAAATATATGTGAAATTATCCCTTCAAATTAAATGTCCTCACTTTATCTCTTGTGAAGGTGCTTTTTATTGACAAACTTATTGTTTTTTTTTGGTTCCTTACGATAAATATAAAATATTGTTGTTTGCTAAAAATCAAAAACACATTTCGTTCAAATAATTATCGTGGAGCAGATAAAAAAGCGGTTTTTATCTCTTTAAACATCGGATTTAAAATAATTTAAATGAACACGATCTCCAACATATGGCCTAATCTCAAATTAAACAATTCAAATTCCAAATAATCATCAAACGGAATATTCATATCAAAAGCATAAATATGTAGCGAATATTTTCCAAAATATTTATATATACCACGTACTTAGCCTCATTTAAGCTTATAATTACTAAATTTTAATTAACGACCTATTTTTAGTTAACGGCAATGCCTCACATTTTAAAAAATTAACACTTCTCTCACTAATGAAAAGAAAAATAAACAAAAGTAAATAACATTTGGTTCTCTACTTCTCACATTTTCCATTTTTTTAGCTTCCTCCAATAATTTAAAATATTTATTTCCAACTTTTTATTATTTATTGAATGTCAACTATGTGAAATATTTTCAAAACTTCAATTTGTAAATACTTTCTAAAGAAAATTGAGTCTCTTGCTATAAATTTATTATGAATTAGCCCTTACATTTTAAGCATGTTTAAACTATCAACAGTGACAAAATTTTCCTTTCATCTTAAGCATATTTAAACTCTCAAGGTCACAAGTTTTGCCTTCCATCGACAAATTTCTTGTGACTAATTTAACTACCTAATATCTAACTTAACTTTCCTGCAATCATTTGATTATAGACACCTAAAATTAATTGGAGATACTTGAAGTATGTGGCCCACATATTTGATAATTCTATTATGGAATCTCATCCTAATATTTAAAAAACAATTAAATGATAATTTATTTGATTTAAGCGTTTGTATCAATAATAATTCATATTTATTATTAAGGAAAATAAGGCAACATTATCTTTTCTCATATCCAATAATAAATTTAGCTATGTACAAAAAAAAATAAATAAGACAACAATTTCTGTAAGACAATGAAAAGTTTCAAAATCTGCACCAATGTAGCACCATTATGCCGCCCTAGATGTGCGAATTGCGATGTGCTATAGCCTACAGGGTTATTTGGCAACAAGGGATTAAGTCTCCTTAAGCTTAATCATGCCGAACACAGGTTCTTTAGCGCGGATTAAGAACACCTCCTTTAGCCTCCTTTTGCTT
>JAJGRW010001731.1:0-42163 GCA_025461045.1 Carex parvula | reverse complement strand
ATAGGATTTTTTTCTAAGTACCCATTTTACGCTTCCACCTTCTCTCTAATTAAATAAGTTAATAAAGGAAATAACTTCAAAGAAAGTTTCCTTCCATCCGTGAGAAACAAACAGTCCCAGTGATTCTAAATCCCAAAAATCCTTCGCTTCCGTGATTCTAGATTTTTGATGAATCCTTGTATCTTCTTTCTCCTCCAAACTTTTTTTAATTAGAGATTGTTCTTCTGGTGTACCCAAGAATATAAATGATTCAGACCAAAACTTCTATTATGATAGTATTGTTGGTAGTAATATTGTTCCAGTCAAGGATCATAGTCGTATAGGATCACGAGTTACCATGTACTAGTCATATGTTAAACTACTGAAACACAGTACTAATAATTGAAACTACTTACCAGCAACACTTGATAGAAATCATAAAATTCAATTAGAGTGTGTTTATCCCCGTTGCTCCTTACAACTTCAGTCACGAGCAGAATAGAATATTAAGATTGTGAAGCTGTATAAATAATATTTTGTTATTTCATTTTATGAAAGAACATAATAGAGTTATAAATTTTAAAAGAGAAAAATAAGAAAAAAAATAATTTATAAGGAGGATTTAGTCATGCTTTCCTCTTTCGCTCCTGATTAATTGCACCTTTGGTATTAAATGATCCTTCTAAAAAATAAGATTAAGTGTTTAATGATCTTTAAGGAAAATGTAATAATATTGAGTCCAAATCTATAAAATGTAAATATGCCATGAAAAAAAAAAATCAAAAGTTTTCTCACTACAGTCACAGATAAACTGAGAAGCAAAACTGTCAAAGCACCTTGATTTGATTATATATGTAAAATATATTACTAACGTAAGCAGCTTGAGATTGGATCGGACTTTCTCAGAAGAGCAGTGTTCTGCTCTTCCGATCTCAACCATTCACATTTTTTATTTACGTATATTGATAAAAGAACTTTTTCATATACAGATCTCAACGATTTTAAATAGTTGAAATAAAAAGAGCAGAACCCTACTTTTGTTTCGGAAGAGCAGCAGAGTCCGTTTTCTTAAGATTTGGGAATCTTTCCTCCATGATTGCACTTCAAAGAAAACAATATATTACTTAATTTCTTTTAGGGTGGGTCATGGCCAAGGTGTGCAACATATAAAGTTAAGTCCATATATGGACATATGGTGCACGAACCTTGGTCCTCAAGTCGTATTTGACCATACATCTCCAGTCATTTTTCACCAAAAGGTTGTTAGAAAATTCAACACGGCTGCTCTACTGTAGAGATAAAAAGTACCATTCAAAAGCAATTTTAGAGATGACAAGTATCATTCATGCCAACAAAAAAAATGCTCAAAAGCAAAAGAGAAGTTTATTTACGAATATTGAAAATAAAATGCGCCATCATTCCATATGTAATGCCCTTTAACTATCGCTTTGTGTTGGCTCATATATTGCTAATGTGTATTTTTGTTTATTTTTATTGCATATGTAAACTTGTACTTTGTACAATATTGTTGTTTGAATAAAACCCTACGGACATTTTCACAAAATAAAATATTTTTTGATAAATTAATGAAAAGGGATTGTTATTTCGAAAGTCAAAATTACAATATTGCATACACAGAGAAAATAAGAATCACATTTAGATAGCTAGATGGTTTGACTTTCAGTTACTAAAAAAATACACAGAGAAAATAGTTTACATATTTTACACTTAAATGAAAAAAACACGTAAATGTGTAGCGAATTTGGACCCACACCTCCCATTAATGGAATTTGGTTTTGTCTAAATTATTTTGGACAAATTTTATTCAAAGCAGATGCAAACCATCTTATCTATGTTGAAATTTATATAAACAATTTCAAACTTAATTAATAAATATAAATAGTCTTATAAATCTAAAATTAGTGTTTTACACCTATCAGATGATTTAGATCCAACTTAAAATTAGTGTTTAAAACTCTTGGGACAAAAACCTTACCCACCTTAATTACTAACAAATATGCAAGAAATTCTGCAAAAAGGAAACAAACGGTACCGAAAGTCTGAAAGAAAATTCAACAAAAGTGTGGGGCAGACGGAAAAATAATTTTTCACAAAATAGCAAAAAAAATGACATAAATGTAACAAAGTTAAAAAATTAGAAAAGAAGAAATTCACATCCGTTGATACAGTAACTCTATCTCAAAATTATCACATGCGATCTCAATCTCATGTTAGAAATATTTATATAAATATTAATTATTTACCAAAATATTTTTTTTAATTTAAAAAATTGAGAAATAAATATTTAGGTCAATTCTAAGTTTTTATAATTTTAAAAACAAAATCATCTATTTAGTGCGGTTCAGAAAAACTTTGTTATCTTTTCAGCTCTTTAAAAAATATTTATTTGTTTTCTAAAAATAAAAAATAGCCCAAAAATCCACTGTCAGAAATGATGTTGTTGGATATGAAGATACATTACTGATAGAGATAACACAGCTTTGATCAAAGTCAAATGTTGTTAGCAATTCTGTTAGGAAATCTTGTTAGACAAGTTTGTTAGAATTGCTAACAACCTTTGACTTTGGTCAAAGCTGTGTTATCTCGATCAATTACTCCTGAGTCCTGACTTTGACTTAGTCAAAGGTATAGAGACATGAAGGAAACAGTAGATGGGCTGGATCATCTATGGGACCAAAGCAATAATCTCAACAAACTATGGGACCCAACCTGTGCAAGGCATCCATTTCCTGAAAGGATATCTCCAAAGCATTCGTTGTGAAGCACGGGGGAAACTGGAGAGTTCATAATGGAGAAGAGATGAATACATAAGAAAATCTGAAAAGAGCTCGATTACAAGTTTACAACTGATTCTGTTGAAGATCTTAAATTCTTGTTGATTTTGGAGCATCTGCATCCCTAAAACTATTAGAATTTCTAATTTGACGTGGCAGTTGCTAAACCAGTTTTAGAAATGTAGATGGATTTCTTATTTAGTAGCCACTACTACAAAAACTGGTTTTGTACACTGCACATTGTACACGGATTTGGCAATTATATTAAAAACCGTGTACCATATATGAGTCCAAAAGATCTGAACGATTTCTACACGGATAATTAGTTAACAATCAGTGTCGAATTATTAGAGAGAGCTACACGGTTTATTAGAAACCACAAATCCGTGTGTAAATAAGTGTGTGTGCAAATAATTGAGAGAGCTACACGGACTTTTAATACAAAGCCGTGTAGGAATATTACACACGGTTTTTTGATATATAGCCGTGTATAAATCTTATAATTGTACACGGATTTATAACTAAAAAGCCGTGTAGAAATAGGTGGAGAGCTACACGGATATATAACTAAATAGCCGTGTATAATAGTGTAGGGTTTTATTATCTTCCCTTCCAGAGCGCCGTTTTGATCAAGTTTTTAGTTCATACATCTCGAACTGAGCTTTTTATTTCTGCGAATTGATCGAGGCCAGCAGCTGAGATCTGAGATATTTGAATTAAGTTTGTATTTTCTCCTCTCCATCTTTCTAAGGTTAGTAATATGTATTTAAATCATTTTCTTTCTCTAATTTTCTGTTATTTAGGCTTATTTAATTAGGTCATTTCATGCATTCTTGAATTCTTAATTTTAGATGTAATTAATTAGTGTACGTATTGTGGTCCAATAACCGACCTTTAGATGCTTTTAGGTCCATGCCCGTTCAAAATTAATCCAATAGGGATTAATTTTGGATAGTCCCCGTTTTGGGACTGCTCTTTGAATATTATGTCTCATTTAGGATGTGAACACATATTAGCGGGATTTAATTAGTATTTGAGGAAAGTTCGACAGTATTTTCCCTTATTGCTCCTACGAGTATGTGGTTCGTACGCATACTTGGGGAGTTAAGGGGAAATGCTGCCGAATTTTTCTCAAATACTAATTACATCTCGCTAATATGTGTTCACATATGAGACATAATATTCAAAGAGTGGGTTAGGATTGTAAACCGGCCCTTTGTAAGCCCAAAATTTTGTACACGAAGGAGAATGTTGACCATGCATGATTAATTGATCAAATCATTTTTTTAATTTAATTTACAGATGGATCGAAGCTGGATGTATGAAATGCGACGTGACAGTGAAGAATATTTGGTTCGCGTTGATGAGTTTATAAAATTTGCTGAGAGTTATAGAGTGAATAAAAAAGAAGAAGACATTTTATGTCCTTGTAAAGATTGTAAAAATTTATTAAGATTTTTGGACATCGAAGAAATTAGAGCTCATTTGATTTGTCGGGGATTTAAGAAGAGATATACATGTTGGTTCATGCATGGTGAGAAATTTGGAGAAAGTAGTAGTGCCAATAAGGATTGTAATCGTGAATTGAATGATGAGAATGTTGGAATTTCTGATAATTTTGAACTTGATTGGAACGAGGATTATGAGAGTGCCGAATATTCTGATATTAACGTCGAACCCGAAAATGACGATGATGAGATGGAGAGGAATTTTGATGAAAATGTAGAACACGAGTTTACTGAAAATTTGGAGGATATGTTACGTGATGTGGAAGATGAAATTAGTGATAAAAATTATGATAAATTTCAAAATTTGTCTAATGAATCTAAGAAGCCGTTGTATCCCGGGTGTACCAAATTTACAAAACTGTCAGCTGTGTTGAAATTATTAAACTTAAAAGCAGACAATGGTTGGAGCGATAAGAGTTTCACGTCCTTATTACAGCTTTTAGGAGAAATGCTCCCAGATAACAACGAGTTACCCGGTACAACATATCAGGCAAAGAAGTTGATATGTCCAATGGAGTTGAAGATCGAAAGAATACATGCATGTCCGAATGACTGTGTATTGTATCGTAACGAGTACGAGGCCATGCATGTCTGTCCTAAATGCGGTGTTTCACGATATAAACGTCGTAAGGACCAGGACACTGATGATTGTAACGAGGACACAAGTGGCCGACCTCCGGCTAAGGTGTTGTGGTATTTGCCGATAATACCGAGATTCAAACGGTTGTTTGCGAATCCCAAAGATGCAAAATTATTGCGCTGGCACGAAGAAGAGCGCAAAAATGACGGTAAACTAAGGCACCCGGCTGATTCTCCTCAATGGAGAAACATTGACAGACATTTCAAAGAATTTGGTTCTGAACCGCGGAACCTTAGGATTGTGGTGAGCTCAGATGGAATGAGTCCGTTTGGAAGTATGAGCAGTCGGCACAGTACTTGGCCAGTTCTTTTATGCATCTACAATCTTCCTCCTTGGTTGTGCATGAAACGCAGATATATAATGATGTCATTACTAATCCAAGGACCCAGACAACCCGGAAATGACATAGATGTATATCTCGCACCATTAATCGAGGACCTCCAAAAATTGTGGCGTGATGGCGTCCCGGTGTGGGATGCGTATATGAAAGAGACCTTTACCTTGCTGGCCATGGTGTTTTGCACCGTAAATGATTTCCCCGCGTACGGGAATTTGTCGGGTTACACTTGTAAAGGAGCAAAAGCGTGCCCGATCTGTGAAGATGACACGCAGGTGCTGAGGTTGAAAAATTGTCAAAAGAATGTATTCATGGGGCATCGTAGGTTTCTTCCTATTAATCACCCATATCGTAAGAAGAAGATGGCATTCAACGGGAAAATTGAGCTTGGAGTGGCTCGTCATCCATTAGACGGGGAGAGTGTCTTCGAACGGGTAAAAAACATTGATGTTGTTTTTGGAAAATGCGCCAAAGCACTACCGAAGAATATTTGGAAAAAGAGGTCCATATTTTGGGAGCTACCGTACTGGAAATATTTAGAAGTGAGGCATTGCCTAGATGTCATGCATGTCGAAAAAAATGTCTGTGACAGTTTAATTGGTTTATTATTGAACATTCCGGGGAAGACGAAAGATGGTATTAAAGTGAGAAAAGACATGGTAGAGATGGGAATACGACCCGAGCTAGCACCGCAGGAGAAAGGGAAGCGCACATACCTACCCCCCGTACTGTGCACAATGTCAAAGAAAGAGAAAACAAGCTTCTGTGAATGCCTCAATGGTATAAAAGTCCCATCAGGATATTCTTCGAATATTAAGAAGTTGGTGTCGATGAAGGACTTGAAACTGGTCGGTCTGAAATCTCACGACTGTCATGTTTTACTGACACATATAATTCCGGTTGCAATTCGGGGAATTTTACCAAAGCACGTTCGTCAAACCATTACGAAGCTTTGTTCTTTCTTCAATGCAATAAATTCCAAAGTGATAGACCCTCTAAAATTGGACTCTTTGCAAAAGGAGGTCGTCGTTACTCTTTGCCAACTTGAGATGTATTTTCCGCCATCTTTTTTCGATGTCATGGTTCACCTTGTTGTTCATCTTGTGAGAGAAATTAAGATTTGTGGTCCCGTGTTCCTTCGGTATATGTATCCATTCGAGAGATACATGGGCATCTTGAAAAAATACGTAAGGAACCGACATCGACCCGAAGGCAGCATTATAGAAGGATATTCTACGGAGGAGGTGGTTGATTTTTGCACCAACTACTTGACCGGTGTGGATCCTATTGGCGTTCCAAAATCTCGATACGAGGGAAGGCTCCAAGGAGTCGGGACAATTGGGTTGAGAGCCGTAGTTGCTGATCTAAATGAACTACAAAAGGCACATTTTATTGTACTACAACACATGACAGATGTTGCTCCCTATATAGATGAGCACATGACAATCCTTCAACAACAAAACTACACGAGGAGTCAGAAGTGGCTTACTAACGAGCATAATCGTTCTTTTATAGGATGGCTGAAAGAAAGAGTGCAGTCACACCCCGTACCTGAAATTGTTAAACTACTTGGCGCAGGACCCCAAATTGTTGTTAGAACATTCCAAGGATACGAGATTAACGGATATACATTTTATACTAAATCCCAGAGTGATAAGAGCACGATGCAAAACAGTGGGGTGACGTTGGTGGCGACCTCTCAAGAATTCAGTAGATCCGGAGATGGCAGGGCTGTAATAGCATCAAAGTCATATTATGGCGTTATTCAAGAAATTTGGGAGCTCATTTACAGTCCTCGCCTGAGCATTCCCGTGTTTCGGTGTCAATGGGTCGAAGACCGAGGTGTTAAAGTTGATAACGACGGGTTCACACTCGTTGATTTAAACAGGGTTGGGCATGTTGATAATCCGTTTATACTCGCCAAGCAAGCCAACCAAGTCTTTTATGCCACTGACCCGAGTGATGCCAGGTTGAGCGTCGTCCTATCCGGAAAAAGAAGGATTGTCGGGGTAGAAAATGTCGTCGATGAAGAAGAGTACGACCAGTTCGACGAAGTACCTCCATTTTGTACCGATGTGCAAACTGAGGTAGCAACACTTGAAGGGGTAGACGAAGCTGACTACATGCGGTCCGACCACAATGAAGGATTATGGGCCGAGGGTACCGTTCAAATAGTGGAAAAAAGGAGAAAAAGGAAAAAAAAAGCATAATGTGTAATATTTATTTTGTTTAAGACCGTGTAGCTTTTAATATTGCAACTTTAGCTTGTAATATATCAAATAAAAAAATAAAAAAAAAGAGGGAAAAAAAGAAAAAAGCATAATGTAGTAATAGTATTATCAAATATTATCAAATATTATCAAATATTAGTTTAATGCTTATAATGAAGGATTATGTTTAATGCTTATAATATTATCAAATATTAGTATTAGTTTTTGAAAATATTAGTTAAAACATTTAATAATAAAATAAAATAAATATTAGTTAAAATATTAGTTTTCACTTAGTTAAAATATTTAATATTAGTTAAAATATTTAAGGAAGGATTATGTTTAATGAAAATATTATGTTTAAAATATTATGTTCAACTTTATCAAATATTTAATATTAGTTAAAATAAATATTAGTTAAAATTGTCAAACAACTTTATGAAGTATTGCGGCCCGCAACCATTCAGAGAACTTTACTGAACCTGGGACCCACCTGTCGGACCAATTTATACACGAACATTTAGCTAATAGTCCGTGTAGAAAGGGTAGAGAGCTACACGGCCTTTTAGCTATATATCCGTGTAGAAAGGGTATTTGCACACGGCCTTTAGAGTAAAGTCCGTGTATAAAGATCTTTGTACACGGTCTTTTAAGTTAAAAGTCCGTGTATAATGAGAAAAACACTATTATTCGAAATCCTTCTCTTCCAAAATTTTCACAAGTCCGAAAAGAGAATAAACATCAGTTTCAAAAACCCTCACAGAGAAGATTTTGCTGAGCCTTCTCCGAGCTCTTCACCGCCTCCCCGCCTCGCCGCCTCGCCGCCTCACCACCTCGGTCTCTCTCCACCTCGGTCTCTCTCTCTCTAACCAGTGGTCTCTCTCACCCGTGGTTAGCTCTCTCTCTCTCGTTATTTTTCTTATTGGGTTTGAACCCGTTAGACATGGTTGGTATTTGTTATTTTTCGGCATCTTGGTCTATTTATGTATTTGGTTTAGGTCACTTGTTATCGAGGAATACACACCATCTCGATTGTTGTTGACGATGTCAAAGGTAGCGGTCACCGTGCTTGTTTCTTGGCTACTCACTCATTAATAGCTATTATATATTGTAGTCGGCCACTTCTTCAGAGATGATTCTTACTGGTTTCTCCTATAGGAAATTGCTGCTACTTATTTACATGGAGTTATTAGCTATAGTAGTTTATTTTTTTTTATGTTTCTATGTGTTGGAATTATAAAATTTGTTATGTAATGTTAGTTGATTAATGATGAAGGGAGAAATATCATATAGAAGTGATTGATTAATCTAGGATTAATGTTAGTTGATTAATGTTAGTTGATTGATTAATGATGAAGGGAATTATAAAATTTGTTATCATAATTATTGTAGGTTAATTCAAATAATCTAGGATATATGTCAACAAGTGATTGATTAATCTCTTGATGAATATAGGTTATATGTCAAAAGTTGGTTGATTAATCTAGGTTATATGTCAAATGATTTGATCTTTAATTTCATGCAGCACCATGTCGAATGAAAATGAGTACGAGGATATGATGGAAGAAGAGGAGCAGCAAGCTACTGCCTCGTCAGAAAGAAGGAGAAGAGGGCCTACAATGTGCACGAGCCATTCTGAGCAGACCCATTCCAAAATCTGGTTCACAGAAGACGGGCGTGCGCAGGGACCAGAACGGCAGAAATACTCAAATTGGTGTACGAGCTTCGTGAAACAAAATGCGAGTATCCTTGTTGAGAGATGGGATCATTTCGAGAAAGAGGTGAAGGACGAGTGGTGGAACACGGTGAAGGTAAAGTGCCTAACAACTCTTCTCTTGAATTTTCACTTATGTATGATCTATATTTAAATACACTAAATTTTTGTGTCAATCAGGCTCAATGGAACATCCAGAGTGATGTTCCAAAGAATAAGACGTTGAAGATTATGAACAATGGATGGAAGCAATACAAGAGCACGTTGAAGACGGAGTTCATGGAGAAAGGGAAAAATCCGGTCGGCTACTACAAATGGCTAAAACAAGAGGACTGGGATGCGTATCAAGTTTTGAAGTCTACTGAAGAGTTCCAGGTATCTAACTCGTGCCAAATTTATGCTTATTCTTTCTCGATTTGTACTTATCTTTCTAAAACTAACTGATCGTTATTGTCTTGTTTCTGTGAAGGCAAAGAGTGATAAAGGCAGGAGGACCGTTGCCTTTAACAAGTATCCACACCATCTAGGGTCAGGTGGTTACGAGGGTAAGTCGGCAGAATGGAGGAAAGTCCTGGATGCGAACAAGGATTCTGACTCACCCGTGGTTAGGATCCAAAATCCTAGGGGCAAAGATTGGGTCATGGGTAGAGCCGAGGTAACCGCTGACGGGAGGATAGTACTCCCAACGGAGTTGCAAAGCGTGGCTCAAAGAATGGTAAGAGTCATTTATAACTCCGAAAGTACGTCAATTGTTCTTTTGCTTTAACTAATTCTTCTACTTGAACAGTTGGAAGTGGAGGAGGAGGTCAACTCGGGTGCCCGGAGTGTCGAACGACAAAATGATTCCTTGTCCGCGGCGCTCGAGAATCCAGAACATCCGGGTCGAGTAAGGGGTGTTGGGGTCTACAGGGGCTGTAAGGAGGTGTTCCGAGTGGAGGGAGAGAAACCTCGAAGAAAATCTCGTGCCAAGGTAAACAAAGACGAGATAGTTGCGCAGATACGCGCGGAGGTGAGCAAAGAGTACGACGCAAGGTTTGCTGAGATGGAAGCAATGTTGACACAAATTAGATCAGCAACTACGCAGCAATCCGAGCAACCACCTCCCATTTCGCCGGGAATTCGGCGAAGTAGTCAAGCATCCGGCACGTGGGGCGCCTTAGACGATTTGGATAATCTCAAGGTAATCAATACTTCTTCATAATCTAAAGGTATTTAAAACCTGTTTGCAACCTTGTTGGACAATATCGCATCACTAGAATAAACAACTTTCCTATAAATTTGCAGGACCCCAGAGCATGCGACCTCGTCCTGCGGAATGGCAGTGTTTCTATGATCGTTGCTAAGGGCGTTGTACATCCACTCGCCAAAAGTGTACACAATACTCAGCTAAGACCCGACCATGCATGCGTGCAGGTTGAGTTAGTCGTGGATGGATGGCAGCGCGTACCCCTTCCTGTCCCTACCGACGACGCGGTTGTGCTTGATGACGCACGGATGTCATTTGTCCAATGGCCCAAGAGTCAGATTGTTTTGGATCAGGTAATTCATAAAAAAATTCATTTATTTTGTTACATTCAACTCATTCTTTTTGAAATACTAGAATAATACATCTATAACTTGATACAGACACGAGGAGATGATGTTACCGGTACGGCTCTCTCACCGGTACGTCAGGAGGTGGCTTGCGACATCGCGCCTGACGCGCCACAATCACCGCCCCGTCCTATGGTCACAGAAGAAGAATACAGCCGTTTGCCCAATGATTTGCGCCTTCTCCACGACTACTTGATGACGGCGCCCGACGGCATGGAGGCTATCGTCATCCCTGTCCCACCTGGGATGTTTCTACACGAAGGCAGGGAGCTCCTGCTGTCGTTCAGAGACTTCAAGGACCTCTTCCACCACTCGTCATCCGACAAATGGCTCGATGTTTCACACATCACCATTTTCCTCATGTTAGTGATATTAAAATATTTTCATTATTGTATAGAACTCAAATATATATTCTAATTACAATATGATGAGTTTTCAGGAAGCTAGTCCGAAACTGTGATGAGATGGTTGAGCAGAAGAATTTGTGCATGTTTCTGGACCCCGAGAAAGTGAGTTCTACGGCAGCGACATATTATCCGGATATGGCTATCGAGTACATGTGTTCTGCGATGCATCGTGCTAAGGCGGAGGAGAAGAAATTCATTCTCATGCCATACCACGAGGGGTTAGTTCTAATCTTAACTTATTTGTTGTTTATATTTTAATTAAAGAATTGTATAAAGGAATTAAAAGTTAAACATAAAAAAATGAAATCACACCATCAATCATAGCAAATACTCGTGTGACTTTTATATGCTAAAGTACTATAATTCTTCTCCTCGATCCAACAGCAAACATTGGTGCACGATTCTCATTGTGCCGTACTTAAGTGTGGGCATAATTATTGATTCTTGTAAGCCAAAAGGAAGGACCGCGGCTGCCAAGTGCAAAGTTATCTTGCCTTTTGTGAATAAGTAAGCAATAATAATTCTATAGGTTTGCATTTCTTTCAATCATATCAAATTATAAAATTGCTAATTACATTCACTTACTTTTGTAAGGGCTTTTGTGAAATATATTAAAGAGGGAGGATCAGATAGCACGGGCCCGGGCAAGAAAAGCAAGTTGAATTGGAAGTACATGGTGTGAGCACACTTTATGAGTTAGAAATTTCATATCTTGTTAAAAAAATTATTGTCATTCTAACAAATGCCGCTAAATGTAAATTTCAGTGCCCGCAACAGAAGGAGGGTTGGGAATGCGCTTATTACACGATGATATTCATGTTTGACTTTGTCGAAAGAATACAATTCGAATTCCCAAAAGCGGTATGTACTTCATATGAATTTCCTATATAATAAGCAATTGATATCTACCTTTTCTGAAATACTAACTATTATAAAATTATAATTTTGTAGACTGTGACAAAGCAAGATCATTACTCTTGGGATCAGATCGACGATGTGCGGTGCATGTGGGCAAGGTGGTTTGCCATGGAATTTTGTAATCCTCGATATGGATTTGCATAATTTTGTATAATTTGGTGTATATGAATATTGTATAATTTATTGCATATGGATTTCTGGCTAATCTGAAAAATATGAATTTCTTGCTAATATGGATTTATTGCTAATCTGGAAATATGGATTTCTTGTTATATGAAATCTGGAAAATCTGGAATATATAGTTCTGTAACAAAAATGGCTAGCAAAACTGGAGGCTAGCCGAAAAACAAAAAATACAAAAAAAAAAAAAATGTACTTTCTACACGGACATTTAACTAAAGTCCGTGTAGAAAAAAGATAGCTACACGGTCATTTAGTTAAATGTCCGTGTAGAAAGAGGAGAGCTACACGGACATTTAACTAAATGTCCGTGTAGAAAGAGTCAAGCTACACGGTTTTTTAGTTAAAAGTCCGTGTACAAAAAGAATCGTACACGGTTTTTTAGGTAATATCCGTGTAGCTCGGTAAATGGAGCGCGACACATTCTGGTCTTTGTACACGGCTGTTTGTGAAGTTATACGTGTAGAATCTTTAAAATTGCACACGGCCAAAAGTCCGTGTGTATTTATTGAACTAATCGTACACCCTCGATTTAAACACGGTAGGAAATCCGTGTAGCTCTTCCTTTATTGTCCGTGTATAATCTCTTTTTTTTGTAGTAGTGAGCTTTCCTCAATAATTTCTTATTAAGAAATCGTTTATAAACTCTGACGTGGCAAAACGATTGGCCTGTATTCGCTAAATTAGTTTAATTTACTGCTGATGTGGCTTACCAATTTTAATTTAGTGATGATGTGGCTTATTAGAAACTCTAAAATTAATTTCAGAGATGTGAACATTTAGAAACTCCAGAGTCTATAATTTCTTAAAAGCAGTTAACCAATAATATATTTTTTTTTTATGGAGTAAGGGTACTCCAATGATATCAGACTAAATTCAACCATCGTCTTATTCATATTATAATTTGAGATCATTCTCAACAGAATAACAACATTCTCCTATCTCTTTTTTTATTTTTTCTCTCCTCGAAAGAGAGAGGAAAGATAAATAAAATAATAGAGATTTGAAGTGCAACAAATCTCGTTTACAAAATTTGTACACTCTTTGATCCTCATAATAAATATGATTCGTATTAAAATTTTGTGCAATCTTATTATAGTCTCTTAACCTTTTTGGATGGGGGTTGGGTCATGTGACTCGAGTTACTCAACAAAGAAAGTTAATTTTTTTTTTTCTTTTGACATCAACAAAGGATATTATTAAAGATACTAATTTGCTAGTGATCAATCTGCCACCATGATTTGAGGATTGAAGAGAACTAACTTTGGAAGGCTTATTGAGGATAATTTATATGCTTCTCCTTATAACTACACTCACAAGCAGAGTCAGAATATTAAAATTATAAAGCTGAATACATAGTGTTGTAATTTCATTTTATTAAAGGAAAAATAGTATTATTTTTCACAAAAGTTAAAATTTTAAAAGACAAAAATTAAAAAAGTAATAAGATAATGTATTTAATGCTTTCTTACGGAAAAGGTAAAATTGTTGTGTCCAAATTTCTAAAATGAAAATACGCCATGAAATTAAAAAACAAAAAAAATCTCTCACATTCATAGATTCAAAAGTGAAACTGTCAAAGCTATGATTCATGCAATAAATTGTACTAACATAAGGATTTAGGATTGCGAAATCGTCCTCCATGATTGACTTAAAAAAAAAGAAAAGAAAACAAACATAACAAAGATATAAAGTTTGTCTAAAAATGAAACAGGGTTATACTCAAAATTGTACTAAAAAAGAAATGGGATTAAGGGCCACTATCATTTTGTTATTTACTAAATGGGAGATAGTAGAGGTAAAAATGGTGTGGATAATATTCAATTCGTATTCGAAAAATTAGATGTGGATATCTAATATTCAAATATCCGTGTGGATGGATCATATATGATTTTACGTTTCAATTATATAGCATTTATTTTAATATATATATTATGGAGTAAGGCTTAGGTGTTATTAGCATAAGACCTTATGTGCTACGGTCTTAAAAACCTATTGTATAAACTTCAAATTTCGATTAAATAGCTCAGTAAATTGGTTATATAATGAACTTGTAGAATACTAATTTTTACTATTTTTGGAATTTGTTTACTATTTTGTATGATTTATGAAATATGGCAAAAAATGATTTAAAATAAAAAAAGATTGCTAATGTTTTAGATTATTTTTTGTCATCTCTCAAAAATAATAATAAAAATAAAAATTTTAAAAAATAAGTAAAAAAAAATTCATATATGAATTTGATTTTTCCATTATCCGCTCCATTTTCACTCGTAAAGCCAGATGGTGCATGCCGAGGCAATTCTCGGAGATTTGGAGTCTAGTCTATGGACTAGGGTGCATGAACCTTGATCCACGGATCCTATCTGGCTCTGGCATCACCCAGTCATTGTTTACTAAAAGTAAAAAGAGGTTAGAAAATTCAACACGGCTCCTCTACTTAAGAGTAAAGTGATAAAAACGTGCTATGGTCTTCTGTTATTAATACGTTGTTACTGTAGTCTCGTGCTGTGTTGTGGTTAAGTAAACAGTCATATGTGTCATATTGTAATGATTAAAATGTCGATGGATAGTTACGGTACGCGAGTCACGTTGTGTCTAAACTTGTCGTGTTCAAACGTGACTGGTCACATTTGTCACGTTATGTCATATTTAACTATTTTTTTTATAATTTAGGTTAGTTTATTTAAGATTTATCATTTGATCAAGATCTAACAGTTCTAATTATACGTGACTCGCGTGATCGTGTCATGCCGTGATCAGCTTTTTTGCGTGACGTGACGTGCCGTGTCAAATTTTTAAAAGATGGTCACAATATACGAATAGTCACGGCACGCAACACGCAAGTCACGATACGTAACAGTCACACGTTCTGTGCTATACCGTATCGTAACTGTACCGTTCTGTAACGAAACCGGGTCCGCCGTGCCATTTTTCCTACTCTATTTAATAGATTTCCTTTAGGTTTCAAAAATTAAGTCGTTAACTTCTTGCTCACATGTGAGGTCTGTATCATTTTTGACAAACTTTTTATCCAAGGATGCTTTTAGAGTTGAAAAGTATTATTTATGCACAAAAGCAGTAAAAACAATGCTCCGTCACAAAAAATATGACATGCGATCTTAATCACTCGTTTAAAATATTTATATTAATCTTAATTCTTTCCCAAAAGCTGTTATTTATTTGAAAAAAGAAATAAATATATTTTTTAAATCAATTGTAATTTCTTAGAATTCCAAAAGAAATAATCTATTTAGTGCGGTTCATTTTATGTCATGATTTTTTTTTTCCGTTCTTTAATTGTTTTCTAAAAATAGAAAAAAAAAACCCCAAAATACCACCATAAAAAATGGTGTTGTTGGATTTGGAGAGACATTACTCCTGATTTTGACTTGGTCAATTTTATAGAGAAACGAAGGAAATAGGTAGATGGGCTGGATCAGTCATTCCTTCTCAACCAAAGCAGTAATCTCAACAAACTATGGGGTCTAACCTGTGCAAGTATCCAATGCAGGATATCTCCAAGGTAGGATGAGAACTGGAGAGTTTAAAATGGAGAAGAGGCGAATAAATAAGAAAATCTGAAGAGAGCTCGATTACAACCGATTCTGTTGATCATTTAATTGATTACGCAATTAAGCATTATGTACATATGCTCTAAGTAGAGAAGAAAATTTGTCACGCCGTAATCAGTCACGTCATGAAACATCACGTCACGTCATGTCACGTGAGTCGATTACGTGACGTGACTGTAATCGAGCAAAAATTACACGTTACGTCACGTCACGCGAACTAATCACATCACGTCACGTCACGAAACATAGAGTATCTAGTTTTTTCTAATTAATTTTCAGTTACTTTTTGATACATGTATCAGAGTATCCATGTTTTTCTTATTGTATAGATTTAGTAATACCAATACTCACGTAGTATTGGTTTTTATTTTCTCAAGTTTAGTCCAACGAATATTTGTAAGGTTGGGACTTGGGAGCATGTCCGATGCCCTTTGGAGTTTGGACCTATCTCCTGTCCAAAGGATCTTTAATAACGTTCGATTTAGGGCTTGTTCAGCTGCCAGGCGGGAACGAGAATGGACTTAGATTTGGGTTCAATTTGAATGGCCGAAACACTGTGCGCGTGGAAAAAAAAATTCACTCTAAGTGAATTTTTTTTTTCTACAAGCACAGTGGCAGCCGAAACTGGACTGATGTGGAAATAAATACACAATTTTACGATCCTTGTACGGATAGCCAACTTTTATTTTTTTATTAATTGTACTCCAATTCTTAAAAAACTGGACATGTGTAGTACACTTATTCAAGCGAACAAAATTTTTGTTGAAAATATTTATTGTTTTGTGCTTTCATTGATCTTTCACATTCTACCAAGACATCAATTTATTCCTCAAATTATATGTTTATTTTTTTCTGAAAATATTTTCTTCTATCAATTTCATTTATATCTATAAGCATATTGAAGCACAAGATAAGTATCTATTTAAATAGATGTTAATGGCTGAAAGAATAAGAAACAAGCAATTGCACAAGTTAGATTTTTATTTGTTATCTCCATCTTTAAATTTTATTTATTTATTTTTTAAATAAAATTGTCACTGATTAACATTTGTATTTTATAATAAAAAAGAGAAATAAAAAGTAATGGAAACCTCCATTTATTGGTGTTCATGTTGGTGTTCAAATCTACTTTGAAGGCGCGGGGAGTTCCAGTAGAATAGAACTTGAACTTGCTCTTCTCCCACGTTTCTTACTTGTAGCTTGTTTGTCTTTTATTGTACCCATGGGAAAAAGAAATTCACTCAAATTGAATTTGTTTTCATACGCACACAGTGTTTCGGCCATTCAAATTGGACACGAGCCCATTCCCGTTCCTGTTCCCCCTTTAGGCCGAATAGGGCCTTATGAAGCTATAATAGGAGAGTGGTATTCCAAACAGTCCGACTCTTTTCTAGGTTCTTCCCGAAAGCGTGCCTAAAAGAGAGATTGGGAAAGGTATTCTCAATTGTTTAGCTGCCAGGAAACCTCTGAATGATGGGAACCAATTTGGATCTGATGGGTTCGATGACCGTCCGATCTGCTTTAAGATTCGCATCCGCAACTTTCGCATTTGTTTTAAAATTTGTGTGCACAAATAAAATGGATTGGATAGTTCCGAAACCCATCAGACTCAAATTTGAGTTCGATAAACATCAGACCCGACGCTTAGTCTCCCCGAGGTAGCCAATTTCCGTTGATTTGGAAATCTCAAGTCATTCCACTTCGGTATCCTGTTCAAACAAGAAACAAATAGTTTCCTTCCTTGATTTAGATGACATAAAAAGACAATTCTCTATTCTTATCTTATCACTCAATCCGACATAAAAAGAGCATCGCACCTATTCCCAACCCGTATCTGTAACCGTTGTTTCGGAGTTGAATTAAAACCATATTATTTTTGTTTTCGGAAATTGTTCTTTCCATTTTATTCTTAAGTTCTTTAGCTCGTAGTTAATTTCTCAAATTTACTGATAAATTATACAAAATAAATCAATTATCTAAAGAATCAAAATTGGGTCCATGAGTTAAACAACGAGCCATATTTTACAACCAACAAGATTACTTTTCAGTGAGCGCCTACAAGTTCCAATAAAACTAAAAATAAAAGACTGTGCAAAATGTCCGGGTTACGACTCTGATTTTTATTTTTACCCAAAAAAAAATATATTTTAATAAAAATAACCAGGTTTTTAAAATATTTTTATTTTTACCCAAACCGCTAGGATTCCTAGCGTTCCGAATTAAGACCCAAAAAAAAATATATTTTAATAAAAATAACCAGGTTTTTAAAATATTTTTATTTTTACCCAAACCGCTAGGATTCCTAGCGTTCCGAATTAAGAATTCGGACCGCTAGGATTCCTAGCGTTACGAATTAAGAATTCGGACCGCTAGGATTCCTAGCGTTACGAATTAAGAATTCGGACCGCTAGGATTCCTAGCGTTCCGAATTAAGAATTCGGAACGCTAGGATTCCTAGCGCTCCGAATTAAGAATTCGGAACGCTAGGATTCCTAGCGCTCCAAATTTTTAATTCAGAACGCTAGGAATCCTAGCGTTCTGAATTTTTAATTAAAACCGCAAACCCGACCCGTCTCTTCTTCTCTGTGTCGCCTCTCCGCCAGAAAAAAAGGAGAAAAGAAAGAAGCAGCGCGCGCGCCTCCGCCCCTCCGCCTCGCCGCCCCTCCGCCTAGCCCCTGCGCCTCCGCCCCTGCGCCTAGCCCCTGCGCCTCCAACCCTGCTCAGGTCAGAATCGATTAAACTCAATTTTCTGGAATTTCTGGAATTTCTGGAATTCTTGATCAAAGGGGTTCTGTTCAAGGCAGTTCAAGGAATTTGATCAAAGGGGTTCTGATCTAGGGGTTATGATCTAGGAATTTTGATCTCCTTTGCATGCAAACCTCGTTAAAAATAAACTGATACCACTGGTACTGGTTCTGATATTTTTCCATCTCTATTTGATACCACTGGTACTGGTCTAAACTGATACCACTGGGTATCTAAAACATAGTACTAAACAAGCTTGAATTTTTTATCCGTTTGCAAGGTTTGTTCCTCCTTTCTTCAAAGCACCTAAACAAGCTTGATTTGAGCTAGGTAAGAAAAGATTAGAGAATGTTAAATGTCAGAAATGATTGTACAAAGTAGAAGAGGCTCATTTTATTTTCTAGTAGACTTGATGATTCAAAATAGCATATATTGATCCTAAATTTTAGTTGTTTATCTCTGAACTCTCTCATTGTTATAGATAGGATGTGTAAAAAAAGGTGAAATTGTGAAGGTAATACATTTTTTAGGTGATAAGATTTTCAAAGGGCATGGTTTCTGAAGGGCATTAGCTTAATGTCATGACATATAACAAAGGCAATCTGATGCAAATAAGAGAGATTTGACAAGATAGTTGCTCACTCATATAACACTCACTTTATCAAATGTTGAAAACAATTAGATTGGGTCAATAAAGGTAATGTGAGAAAGGGATTAAAAAATATCTAATAAATCCATATCTAATTTTAATAGTTGTTATTTCTATGTCTTTGCCTTTTGCTATCATCTTTAAATGTACAAAGCAAAAAATTCTTCTAAAAGAGTAATTTTTTATAAGAGGGCTTAAACTGGCTGGCACATTGAAAGGAGCAGAGTTGGTCTTGGAGCTGGGATGAAGAAAAAAAACACAGAAGACCCAGAGATAAATAGCATGAGTTGAATACAGTTATAGTTTTATAATTTAGTATCATGTAATTAGTACAAACTCATAATTTGTAGTGTTGTGGGTGGAAACTAGTAAATTAGGGTTTCTTTAATTGTAATTTTTTTAGTTATGTTGAGATTCAAATACCTTTTTTTTGTAAGCATAATATTGAATATAAAGTTTGAAACCAAAATAATTCTTTTTTATTATGGTATTGAGGTTGTCATGTGTTGGTACTTAATTTTTTAATTATGTTGAGATTCATATTTTTTTTTTTAGGTTTTGCACTAGGGGTATGTGCACCAAACTAAATTTTGCAAAAAATGGCTACAAAAAAAGAATTGTTGGTACTGGTAATTATTAACATGGAGTTTTGATTTCTTTCTACACTGACTAAACTAATTTCTGCCAACACTAAACTAACTACCTTGATTTAAAAAATCTGCTGCTGTAAGGAAATTCTGGAGCATTTTTTTCGTTTGTTCGCTCTTCTGTTTCTTAAGTTTTTATTTTTAATTCTTCTTTGCTTCTTATTTTTTTTTTTGTTAGATGTTTAATACGAGGGTAAGATTAATGAAGGTTATTTTTAACCTTCCGTAACTTATTAAAGTTTATTTTTACTATTATTTAAATTGAAGTGTAACAAAAGATTATATCTTTAATGTATTTGTCCTTGTCATTATTTGTACTAATAACTATTTTAATGTATTTGTCCTTGTCATTTTTTGTAAAGAAAGTTTACAATTGTTCTCCATGTTCTGACTCCATAGTCATCTTTTTTTTTTAAGCAGGATGGCTAGGGGACGGCCTAGGAGACCACCCGCAGCCGACCCGGTTGATGAGCCCATTCCCACTGACAGCAAGGATCATTTCAGTCCTTTATTATGGATGCCTCACGATGAGCACCGAGTCTCAGATGCATCTAAAGAGGTACTTGATTACTTTTTTTTTTTTTAAGTTTGGATTTTGTTGAATTTTTGTATTTTTAGGTTTTCATGTTGTTCACTTTTTTGAACGCAGAGTGAGGCAATTATAAATGCCAGGGGTCGGTATCCGGACATGCAGTACTTCCCGGTGATGAAGGCGTATCTGCAAAATTTGGGGGTGCAGCATTTGGTCGATATTCTACAGTCGGAGGCTAAGTCCATCAATGCGTCCCTGATTGCAGGACTAGTGGAGCGATGGCATCCCGAGATGCACACGTTCCACTTACCTTTTGGAGAGATGACAGTGACTCTCCAGGACGTTAGTGCTCTATGGGGTTTGCCTATCCAGGGCGTGCCCGTTGGTGGCATATCTGACCCCACAGATCCAACTGACACGACGATTAATTACATGCTCGCTGAGTTGTTGGGAGCGGAGCCAGATATACGCAGCAACGGAGGGAAGTCCAAGTACTGTCTGGACAAGGCGAAGCTGCGAGCTATGTTTGCGAGAGGTATAGGTAGCGATTCCACTCCGATCGAGATTCAGAGGTACTCATACAAACTATTTGTATTACATTTATTTTGTACTCTGTTTCATGCGGAAAAATGAGTTGCTCTATAATTTTGATATTACAGATACACACGGGGATTCGTGATGGACCTATTTGGTTCTGTCATGTTTGCTGATGCTAGTGGTAATACCATCCCGATGATGTATCTACAGCTGCTGCGAGACCTTCAGCCGTCGAGCGGCAGGTACAACTGGGGTGGGGCTGTCCTAGCACATCTCTACTCCAACTTGTGCCACGGTTGCAAGGTCAGTATGCTATTTATGTCTTATTTTAATTACCTATCTTGTCATGCACTTGTTGTATTATTTTAATTATTTAACTTGTCACTGACGGCTGGTATTCTTAAAAAATATAGCGGAAAACTAAGCAAATCTACGGGCCAATGCTTCTTCTGCAGCATTGGTCGTGGTCACGGCTACCGGTGGGGGTACCTCAGCCGAACGAGGATCCATGGGGAGAGCCCGAAAATGGAAATCGACTGGCATTCGACATGAAATGGTACGGACATCACTTGTACAAGGACAACCCTCACGGGAAGACAGTAGGTATCAGGACGGTCCGATCTCAGATTCAGAGTCTGGGTGAGACGCAGGTGCGCTGGACTCCGTACCATGGGCTATACACTGAGGGGAGGCTGCCGCAGATTGTAGAGGATGATCAGGAGATGTGGCTCTACAGGGGACCGCTGGTGTGCTTCTGGATAGTGGAGCACCACTGGCCAGACCGGGTGCTCCGCCAGTTTCATTTTCCTCCACTCATCCCCGCAGATCCAGACGTCCCGAGATCTGTGATCATGAGGCTACACGGGTAAGTTATGTTCTTTTTAGCATTTTTGTACTTAACATTAGTTCTTGTCTTTAAATTGCAACTGACATATGAATTACAGGATAACACACGGTAATCACTGGGATAGAGATTGGAGTGTGCATCACTCGGAGTACTACAGCAAGGCGGGCAATATGAGTGCCAACTTATGGCAGATGCCGGATATTGGTACGATGCAGTTCCAGGGAGATCCCCTATTGAGATATCAGGCTTGGTACCTGCGGGTCGGCATGGCTTCGGTGTATATAGAGGGAGATTACGGTGAGTTTCTCCGCTTACAGATATTCGAAGACGATGGTTATCTCGATTGTTACTGTCCATCCTCCTCGTCTACAAAGTAAAATACATACAAATAAAGTTCATACAAACCTCAAAGTAATAAAATAAATCCCCAACTGCAACATAATAAAATACATACAAATAAAGTTCATACAAACCTCAAAGTAAAAATTCTTCACAAAATAAAGTTAATTCCTACGACTCCTTCTAAAAGGAAGGCCCCTGAGCCAACCAGTTCCCCATGATGATGTGCTCCTTCTATCTTGTTGCACTATTTCGTCTTGCCGGTTAGCTGTACCGGACGGTCCTGCTTGCGCTTCGTTAGCTGTACCAGATGTGCTCGTCCTTCCTATTTGAGATGTGCTCCTTCTAGCGGATTGCACTCCTTCTTCTCGCTGGTGTGCTGTATCGGATGGCCTTGCGCCAGATGTGCTCCTCCTACCTGCTTGAGTTGTGCTCCTTCTTCGCTGGGTAGTACCTGAAGGCCCTTGCATTCCTGCCAGTACTTCTCCCATTGCCTCCCTAAACATCATATTTGCATTTTCACGGTCTGCTGTACGGCTTCTGGCTGTGGTTCGCCGCGGCCCTTGCGATCCACTCGCCTCTGCCATAACTCACTCATTCTCTGCTACATTTGCTGCGTTATGAGCCTCTGCAGCCCAAATATGTTAGTTAGTAAGCTATTCAACATTGGAACCGAAAATAATTATGAATGAATGTGACATACCTCGCCTCTGCCTGTCAGAAGTGGAACGGCGAGGACGGTGCCCTCGTCGCCTACCTTGCATTTCAATCCATGGTCATATCTTGACGGATGTGTTTTCTCCTACCACGCCGTATCCAATCTTTGTTTGGCTCAATTTTAGGGGTAGTGGTTGTAGGCCAATCTTCTGGATTGCCATAAGGAACAAACAGTGCATTCCAAGTACTCAGAAGGTAGTCCACCCTATACCAGTGGGCAACAAATAGGTTGGGTGACCAGTTTCTATTACGACAAACCGCTAACACATGAGCGCACGGAATCCCAGTTAATTGGATACCTCTGCTATGTACATTCCACTTTTCTCTCTGGCCCGACTGTCACGATATACTGGAACCTTCTATGAATAATTGACATAGATCCATCCTGCATTTGGACCACTGGAACATATTCATTTGGGCCCGTGACTTGGTAATTACCTTCGCCGTGCGAGTATGGGATGACATCCATTTTTGTAGCTTTCTCCCACCGTTTGGCGAGCTTAACATGTACCCGTTTGGAAAAAGGCTGTTCTGCATTGCTTTGCTCCGTCGCTGCCTCTCGCCGTTGAACAAACCACCTGTTGCACTTGGCGAATGTCTCCTCTACAAGTGCAGCCACGGGCAACATTCGGCTATCCTTGAAGACAGCGTTCAGGGACTCAGAGCCGTTTGTTGTCATGATACCAAATCGGTACCCTCCATCACAGGTCTGAAATTTTTTTTCAAAATTTGACGGCTCCATGACATCATCAGGACGTACTTTGCCCACTCTCCTCAGAAAAGCATTACACGTCGGATTTTGCTGCAATAGAACAAAGCAAAATTAGACAAAATGCATCTAAAAGAAACAAAAATGATATAAATTAGACAATATTAGACATACCGAGCAAAAATCTTCGAACATCTCTTTCAGCCTTCTTGGCTTCTTCTTCCTGGCTCCTTGTTTGAACCTAGTTCCGTACCATTTGTCCTTCCCACACGCCTGGACCAGGTTATCTGCAACATGTTGGATACAATACCTGTGCACAAAATTATCCCTATCCCATCCGTATTCATGTTTCAATGCAGCTTTGATACCCTTGTGTTGGTCCGATATAACACATACGAATCTATTCACACCAATCACATTAATCCTAAGCCAGTGTAAGAAAAAACCCCAGTTCTCTTCATTCTCCGTATGTACAATTGCAAATGCTAGAGGCAGCAATTGGTTATCGGCATCATAGGCGCAAGCCATCAAAAGTCTGCCCTCATACCGCCCAGAAAGGAAGGCTGCATCTATACTGATCACCGGCCTTAAGTAATCAAATGCGGTAATGCATGGTCCGTAAGCCCATGCCACGGCCCTGAATTGCTGAACACCTTCTTTGACCAGTCCTGTATTTTTATCGATGCTCGGACTTGTCAGAAATTGGTATTTTGAGCCGGGATTCGTGTAACATATCCCGTTAAGCAATAGTTTCATAAAATTGTACGACTCTTCCCAACTCCCAAATTGCCGGGCAACTGCAAGCTCACGACCTCTCCAAAGTTTGTTGTACTTCGGGGTTATACTGCCAAACCTAACCCTCACGCAGTGTGCCACACTCCGGATGCTCATAGTGGGGTCTTCCTTAATGCCGCTCTCGATGAGGTCTGCGATAATTGATGCCGTGAGTTGTGCATGGTCCGACCTTTCAAACTCAGATTCACATGTGTGAGGCGTGTCTTGCTCAGTTATCATCCATGTATCTCCGGCATTTGTTGCTCTTGCCTTCAGTTTGAAACGACAACCCGTAGTGCTGCATCTAATTTCCAGCCGGGATGTGTCACTTCTCTTCGTATACGTCTCCTTGTTCTTGTCAACATGGTACTCTCTGATCTTTTTCGTCAGTTGCTTTTTACTTACGAAGTATTGGCCTTTTGCGAGCTCACTCCTGTACTCAACCCGACGACCATAGTAAGAAATATCTGCTTCTCGGAAAGCAGATGTGTCATTGAAGTTTACAAAAGGGTGAGTCTCAGAGCGGCCACCCAACGGCATATTATCTCTATTCTGCCTCACAGTGGGCTGTGTGTATTCTTCTTCTTCATCTTCTTCATCTTCTTCATCTCCTTCATCATTAATGTCACATTCTTCTTCCCCAATTCATCCCCAGTTTGCAGATTCTCCTCCGGTATCTCGTTTATAAATTCAAATTCCGACTCGTTTGGATCTTCCTGTACCGGTGGCGGTCTGGGGTGAGGATTTGGTTCAGGCCCAGGTAAGGATGAAGGACCGTCATACATGGATATAGGTGGGATAAAAGCTGGAGATTGGGATGAATTATTGTATATTTCTGGTTCCGGTTCTGCTACAGGCATTACGATAAAAGGAGTGTGTGGTTCATTATCTTCTTGATAATGTTGGGCAGCCGAATTTTGGCCTGAACTTCCGGCCCCTGACTCTTCGCGAATTCTGCGTGCAAAAACTTCCAATAATGATTCGCCAGACCTCAAAACCTACGCTATTAGACCTCTCAATGCCCCGTTATCTCCCAGTGTGATTTTGACATACTTTCCTGCATGGACCATTCGGGCCTGAATTTGTAATTGGCAACGATTCCTATTGTAGCCGCTCGCTTCATAAATAAGCGATTGCAACTGCTCAAATGAGAAATTTTCATCAACCCAATACGTATTTGCTGCAGGCTTGGAGTAACGTACTCCATACTGGTCAGTTATGAACTTTCCTCCAAAATGTATTGAAATTGCAATAGACATGGCCAATAAACTACATTCATAAATAACGAATATTTGGTCAGTTTACTGATTTCAATTGTGAACAGTTGTGAATAGTCGTATATGAACAGTAAATGTGAACAGTAAATACGTATGTGAACAGTAAATGTGAACAGTAAATACGTATGTGAACAGTAAATGTGAACAGTAAATACGTATGTGAACAGTGAATGTGAACAGTAAATACGTATGTGAACAGTATTGTACAGTAAATACGTATGTATTAACAGTAAATACGTATGTGAACAGTAAATACGTATGTGAACAGTATTGTACAGTATGTGAACAGTAAATACGTATGTGAACAGTATTGTACAGTAAATACGTATGTAATTAACAGTAAATACGTATGTAAAAAAAATTACCTGACGACTTCTCCGTCTCCTCCTCCTCCTCTTCCTTCAGCTCCCCTCCCTTCCTCTCCCTCTTCCTCTTCCTTCCTCTCCCTCTTCCTTCCTCTGCTCTTCCTTCTTTTTTTTTTCACTTCTTTCTCTCTCCACGCAGCAGTTATATAAGTTTTCATAAAAAAAAAAGAGATTCGGAACGCTAGGATTCCTAGCGTTCCGAATTAAGAATTCGGAACGCTAGGAATCCTAGCGTTCCGAATTCTTAATTCGGAGCGCTAGGAATCCTAGCGGTCCGAATTTTTAATTCGGAAAGCTAGAAATCCTAGAGGTTTGGGTAAAAATAAAAATATTTTAAAAACTTGGTTATTTTTATTAAAATATATTTTTTTTGGGTAAAAATAAAAATCACGGGGGTTACGACCATAATATTATAACTTGAGACTTGTGCAGTTGGGATTATTATAACTTGAGACTCGTGCAGTAGGGCAGATAAGAACGTGAAATAAGCTGAAATTAAGTTTTTTTAAGTATACAACTGCACGAATCTTAAAAGGAAATAATAATTCTAAACCCGATTTAAGGAATACACATCAAAGAGTACCCACTCTCGCCCACAATAATATACTAAACTAATTAATATAATTATTTATGGAGTGAAAACAATCCAATGCTATCGGATCAAATTCTATCTGAATCTCAGTTAAAACTACCTAATCAAATATCAGACAGTCCTGATTATTACTTTTATATATATTTAAGGTTCTGAACAGCAATTATTGCGTTATCGAAGAAAGATTAAATAAAACTTTTATAACTAGCTGTAGCGCCTAAAACACCAGATAGCGTTATAATTTTTTAAGTCCGAAAAAACTATAGTGCAGTCATAGCTAGTTAATAACCCTGTATATATTATATTATCACATGAGTATCTGCTCAGTACGTACATATACTAATTATAAAAATATTATTCATTGCTAGTATCATTATCATCATTAATTATAGAAAATAAATAATAAAATTAATCAAATAAAAGAAGTTATTAAGTTAATTAAATGAATAATAATTCTATGTATATTATTTAGTTTGATAGAAACTGGTTCAAGGTCCATTCATCATTGAATTTCGTAACTTGACCTTTTATTATAAATTTATTCGATTCCTCTTTCGAAGACCAGTTCATTTTTTTTTTTTCAAATAGAGACTTTAGTTAATATTAACATTTATTTTTTATTTCTCTATCAGAAATTCAGTGTATATCGCTATGTAGAAAAGTGTAACCCATCCTTAAACTGTAAATTTAATAAAGTGAATTTGACGAGGACCGGCATTTTTATTAATACCCCCAAAAAAAAATATAATTATCAAATCTGCCCTCGATTCAAAATGTTTACTAAAAATGTCCTAACCGCCCCACTGGGGGGCGGTCCGGTCCACTATTTTTTTTTTTTTTTGAGACAATATGAATATCAAGATGCTGAATTCTAACGCTAAAAATTCAGAATTTTTTTTAAGTATTTGTTAGATTACTTCTTTTAAGCATATTTATACTAAAAATACGCTAAATTACTTGAAATTATGTTAAATTAAGTTGAATTACACTAAAATTATTTTAAATTATGCTAAACTCTAAATCCTAAACTCTTATTTTGAACAATTTCTAAAACCCTACACCCTAAAAATTACCGTACATTAAATGATTTACAATTTTCACATAACATATTTACAAAAATTAGTGATATTTAAAAGAAACCCTAAATTCTAAACTCTAATTTCTAAACCCTAGTCTGCGACATTTTATTAATAAATATAACCACATTAGCTGGATTTTTTGTTAGATTACTTCTTTTGATGTATAATTATCATATTTATACTAAAATACGCTAAATTACTTGCAATTATCTTAAATTTACGCTGAATAACACTAAATTACGTTAAATTACGCTAAATTACATTAAATTACGCTAAAATACGCTAAATTACATATGAATAGACAATATCTTCACTAAAAAGATGAAAAACGACGACGAAACTTGAAACGGCCATAAAACGGCGCTTGAGTGTCCGATTTCAGCAAATGACCACTTTTCAGAAAGCTTGCAAAAAGACGCAAGTGTCCGTGCCACTATGCCAGATTTTAAAATTCAAAATTGCCAAAAACTAAGGGAAGAGTCTCAAAACTTGAGTTAAAATTTCCGATTAAGATTTTCATTTCTATTATTCAATCTAAGTAGCTCAGTAAATTAATGAACTTGTAGAATACTAATTTTTACTATTTTCTATGATTCATGAAAGATGGCACAGAATCGGTCTACTTTAGCGTAATTTTGCGTAGTTTAGCATAATTTACCGTATTTCAGCATAATTAGCGAAGTTATTGTTATTTAGCGTAATTTAATGTAATTCAACATAATTTAACATAATTTTAAGTAATTTAACGCATTTTACTATAAATATGCTTAAAAGAAGTAATCTAACAAATATTTTAAAAAATTCGAATTTTTAGCGTTAGAATTCGGCATCTTGATATTCATATTGTCTCCAAAAAAAATGAAAAAAATAGTTGACCGCCCCAAAGGGGGGGTTGGCGGTCTGCTATAAATAGTGGACCGCCTCACAGTGAAGCGGTTAGAGAATTTTTAGTAAAAATTTTAAATTGAGAGCAGATTTGATAATTTTTATTTTTATTTTAGTATTAATAAAAATGCCGGACGCGATGATTGTGAATATAAAGATAGAGGAGGGTTCAAATGCCTCCATTTTTCACCCCTCCACTGTGCCTCCATTTTTAAAAACTTTAATAACTCAAAATTTAAAACTTAAAAGTCAAAATAAAACGTTGAATATGATCAATAATTTTATCTATGCATGTGTAAAAAATATGACATTTCAATTTTATTTTGGTTGTTATCAAAAGCTTGTAAAAAACATACTAATGTGGATAATTTCTAAATGTTGATTGTTCAATTTATTGATTTACATAAAAGCAAAATCAAAATGTGATAATTTTTTATTAACACGTAGATAAAATGATGTAGATCATATCCA
Organism: Carex parvula; assembly: GCA_025461045.1. Taxonomy (NCBI): domain Eukaryota; kingdom Viridiplantae; phylum Streptophyta; class Magnoliopsida; order Poales; family Cyperaceae; genus Carex; species Carex parvula. Next base: position 13,142 of record JAJGRW010001731.1, on the reverse strand, counting down.
ACGGTTTTATTTTGACTTTTAAATTTTAAATTTTAAGTTATTAAAGTTTTTTAAAAATAAAAACATGACAGAAATACAAAAAATAGAGGCATTTGAACCGTCCCCCTAAGAATATCAGTTTTCTAGAAATATACTATATCAAAAGAACTACCTTGATGTGAAATTTCTACTTTACTGTCGGGTCCCCTTAATGATGCCTACGCTAGAAGACAAGGGACAACCACTAGCTTTAATCCTCTCCTTTACAATATGCTGCTTTTTTTTTATCACGTATTCTCTGCATTAACTCAAAAAAGAATCTTTTAACATAAGTTAACGTAATTTAACTTAATTTAACTTAAATTAACATAATTTTAACGTAATATAATGTAATTCAACATAATTTAAGTAATTTAATGTATTTTAGTATAAATATACTAATTATAAATCAAAGAAGTAATATAACAAATAATTTAAACAAAATATTCAAATTTTCAATGTTAGATTTCATTATCTTGTTCTTCATAGTGTCTCTAAAAAAAATAGGCAACCGGTTATTTTATGGCCGGTTTGGACATTATTGGAAAAAGTAGAAAATCATAGGTAAACTTATTAATTTGTAATTAACTTTGGATATTAATAAAAATGTCGGAAGGGACACCCATGCTTAGATGCTATGTTGCACGGATATGTCTAAACAGACGACGTACCGGTATTGGACACATATTGGATACCGATACACGTCCGATACGGCACTGATACGTATCCGATATGCCAGCTGGCGTATCCGCCTACGTGGCGTATCCTTATTCGGCCGATACGGTCGCCGATACGCTTTGACTCGCTAGTACATATACTAATTATAAAAATATTATTCATTGCTAGTATCATTATCATCATTACTTATAGACTGAAAATAATAAATTAATCAAATAAAAGAAGTAATTAAGTTAATTAAATGAATAATAATTCTATTAATTAAATAATTCTATGTATATTATTTAGTTTGATAGAAACTGGTTCAAGGTCCATTCATCATTGAATTTCGTAACTTGACCTTTTTATTATAAATTTATTCGATTCATCTTTCGAAGACCAGTTCATTTTTTTTTTTTTTTTCAAATAGAGACGTTAGTTAATTTTAACATTTATTTTTTATTTCTGTATCAGAAATTCAGTGTATATCGCTCTGTAGAAAAGCCGTGATTTTTATTTTTACCCAAAAAAATATATTTTAATATAAATAACCAGGTTTTTAAAAGATTTTTATTTCTACCCAAAACGCTAGGAATATTTGCGGTTCGAATTAAAAATTCGGAACGCTAGGAATATCAGCGTCCGAATTCTTAATTCGAAACGCTAGGATTCCTAGCGGTCCGAATTCTTAATTCGGAACGCTAATATTCCTAGCGTTCCGAATTCATAATTCAAAACTACAGTCGCCAACCTTTTCATTTATTATTATATTAAATGGTAATTTTTCACCGATAACCCTAAAGTTATTTTTATTACAAAGAATTATATTATAAAAACTTATCAATAATATAAAATTTCATTTATTATTATATTAAATGATAATTTTTCACCGATAACCCTAAAGTTATTTTATTACAAAGAATTATATTATAAAAACTATCAATAATATAAAATTTCATTTATTATTTTATTAAATGGTAATTTTTCACCGATAACCCTAAAGTTATTTTATTACAAAGAATTATATTATAAAAACTTATCAATAATATAAAATTTCATTTATTATTTTATTAAATGGTAATTTTTCACCGATAACCCTAAAGTTATTTTTATTACAAAGAAATTATATTATAAAACTTATCAATAATATAAAATTTCATTATTATTTTATTAAATGGTAATTTTTCACCGATAACCCTAAAGTTATTTTCACCGATAACCCTAGAAATTTATTCACCGATAACCCTAAAGTTATTTTTATTACAAATTATTGATAAGTTTTTATAATATAATTCTTTGTAATAAAAATAACTTTAGGGTTATCGGTGAAAAATTACCATTAATAAATAATAAATGAAATTTTATATTATTGATAAGTTTTTATAATATAATTCTTGTAATAAAAATAACTTCAGGGTTATCGGTGAAAAATTACCATTTAATAAAATAATAAATGAAATTTTATATTATTGATAAGTTTTTATAAATAATTCTTTGTAATAAAAATAACTTTAGGGTTAGGTGAATAAATTTCTAGGGTTATCGGTGAAAAATTACCATTTAATAAAATAATAAATGAAATTTTATATTATTGATAAGTTTTTATAATATAATTCTTTGTAATAAAAATAACTTTAGGGTTATCGGTGAAAAATTACGGCGACTGTAGTTTTGAATTATGAATTCGGAACGCTAGGAATATTAGCGTTCCGAATTAAGAATTCGGACCGCTAGGAATCCTAGCGTTTCGAATTAAGAATTCGGACGCTGATATTCTTAGCGTTCCAAATTTTTAATTCGAACCGCAAATATTCCTAGCGTTTTGAGTAGAAATAAAAATCTTTTAAAAACCTGGTTATTTATATTAAAATATATTTTTTTTGGATAAAAATAAAAATCACGGGTAGAAAAGTGTAACACATCATTAAATTGTAAATTTAATAAAGTGAATTTGACGCGACGATTGTGGATATAAAAATGTCAATCTTCTGGAAGTTTAGTATATCGGAAGAACTACCTTGATGTGAAATTTCTACTTTACTGTCGGGTCCCCTTAACGATGCCTACGCTAGAAGACAAGCGACAAGCACTAGCTTTTACTCCTCTCCTTTACAGGATTGGATTGGACTAGAGCTAGAACACGATATGCTGCTTTTTTTCCCAATAAGATTATTTATATATTGTTCTTTCCGTGTAAAAATCAAATCAAATGAGTATAGTAGAAAGATGCTAGAACTAGAACTAGAACACGGGATGCTAATGCTAGAGTCTAGCAAAATGGAAGCACCTGTGAAAGAAGCAGTGGCGATAGACATAGATCCACCTCCAGTTCAGCCATTAGAGGTTTCTTTGAAGAAAAAGCTTGAGCAAACCCTCAGATGGGAATCCTGTGAATCATTCATCCTCTCTCGAATACCTCAAATCGTGCGCGAGAGCCACAAGGACCTCTACGAACCGCGAGTCGTCTCGATCGGACCGTACCACCGTAACAAAACAAGCCTCAGCGCCATGGAAGCGCACAAACCACGCTGTCTCATCGACTTCCTCGACAGAAACCCCAAAGTCGGATTGGAGGTGTATGTTGAAAAAATCAGAGAATTAGAGGAGCGCGCGCGGCGGTGCTACAGCGAAACGATAAATCTGAGTAAAGATGAGTTCGTCGAGATGCTATTGCTCGACGGTTGCTTCCTGTTAGATTTCTTCTTCAAGGTACGCGCACGTGAGCCGCACGCTCTGCTAGATGTTGGCTGGGGAACGAAAACTATAATCGGCGATTTGCTCATGTTTGAAAACCAGATACCGTTCTTTGTTGTCGAGACGCTTTATTCTATTGTCACTTGCCACGACGGCGACCGAGAATCTCTTCTCTCTCTCCTTGAACCCTCTTCAATCGATCCCGATTTGCCAGCAAAAGGGCAGATTTATCACTTGCTTCATCTCTATTACCAGTGGTTCATACCCGCTAGAATATCTTTATCGAGACGCAGCAATGGTAGCAGTACCTCTTTATCTTCAAAGTCAACCACCTCGTTACAATCTCCGCGGTCAAGGTGGATCATCAATTCATGGCTGGGGTCAAGAAGCTGGTCAAACAAAAAACTGGGCACACCTATGCGGAGCATCCCTTGCGCCACGCAGCTTCACGAGGCAGGGGTCACTTTCAAGCAGAAAGAATCACCGTCCGATCAATTCGACATAACCTTTCAGAACGGCGTGATGGAGATACCGACGCTCATGATTGATTCGGTCCGGAAAGTGTTCTACCTAAACCTGGCGGCTTTTGAACGGAGCTGTAGTACGATGGAGTACGACCTGATGAGCTACGTGGCGCTCATGGATTCGCTGATCAACACCAACAAGGATGTGACCCTTCTCCAGCGTTGCGGAATCCTAAATAATATGTTGCTTCATGAAGATGAGCTTGCAGTTTTCTTCAACCAGCTCGGTGCCTGGAGCATGCTTGACTCTGACAAGCATTACTTTGCTGCTTTGTTTTCTGATGTGCAGAGGTACTGCGACTCGCGGTGGCCCAAGTATCGCGCCAAATTGATGCACGATTACTTCAATAATCCATGGTCCGCATTGTCTGTGATTGCTGCCATTGTTTTGCTAGCTTTTTCAGCGATACAAGCTATATACGCCATGTATCCCAAGTAAATGATGTCTTCTGTCTTTGGGAAGGAATAAAACAAAGGGGAATTTCATGTATTCCCTCAAAATATTGAATATAATGTATTTCCTCTTCAAAAGTTGGTAATATCATATTTGTTCTTTAAATTGTAAAAATTCACATATTTATTCGTACTAAATAATATATCAAAATGTAGCAAAAAACAATAAAATAGTAATATTAATTCTAAAATTTACCTCTGAGTGTTAATTAATAAAGTGTGGATCACCAGGAATCACCTCCTCTCGGTACTGTAATAGATAATTTTTTATAATTACTGGATTTGAACCGTTCTTTTTACCTTGACACGAATCTCAAAGTCAAATAATACTGCCCTAGCTAGTTCGAATCTCAAAGCGGTTGATCTTTTACAGTAAAGTAAAGTGCCGTAAAGTGAAGGGAATCTTTAAAGGAGGGTTCAAATGCCTCCATTTTTCATGCCTCCACCGTGCCTTCATTTTTAAAAACTTTAATAACTCAAAATTTAAAATTTAAAAGTCAAAATAAAACCATTGGATATGATTTACATCATTCTATCTATACACGCGTAAAAAATTATGACATTTCAATTTTATTTTGGTTGTCATTAAGAGCTTGTAAAAAATGTACTAATGTGGATAATTTCTAGACGTTGATTTTTCAACTTACTGATACACATAAAAAAAAATCCAAATATATTAATTTTTATGAGCACATAGATAAAATAATGTAGACCATATCCAACGATTTTATTTTGATTTTTAAGTTTTAAATTGTGAGTTATTAAAGTTTTAAAAAATGAAGGCATGATGGAGGCACAAAAAATAAAGACATTTGAACCCTCCTATAAAAAGTAACGGTGAGAATACTTGTCCGGATCGCTAGTCATATTCAAACCTTAAGGGCCTGTTCGGCGCACAGTGGGGAATGGGAATGGGCACGGTATTTGAACTAAATTTTACTGTGCGCGTGGGAAAAAAAAAATTGAGTCAAACTCAATTTTTTTTTTCCCACGAGCACAGTACTGTGCCCGAACAGGCCCTAAATTTTAATCCGCCAATGTTTCTTTTGGTGGGACCACTGGTGAGTCACAGCGTCTGGATTTCTTTGAAATCGATGTCAAGGATGTTATTGTCACCATTTTCTGTAGATTATAATCTTTGTAGTTTAGTAAAATTGTAATATTATATAGCAAATGGGTCTCTTGTTCTTCCTCTTTGAACTACGCGGTAGAAAAAAGATTTTCAGGTGGTATATAAACAATAAAAATTAGTTGAATGATTGACAACGAGATAAAGAATTTAATAATATACACACAATGCTTAGTTGAATGATTGACAAGAATTTAGAATTCTCAACAGAGTCAGCTGTAATAGAGCTTTCTTTTAGATTTTCTTTGGTCGTTGCCTTTCCTCCAGTTTGAACTCTCCAGTTCTATTCCCGCTTTACAAGGAATGCCATGGAAATATACTGCACTGGATGCCGTGCACAGGTTGGGCCCACAGTTTAGTTGAGGTTATTGCTTGATTTGGTTGAGAAGGAATGACTGATCTGGACCGTCCATCTACTCTTTCCTTTATTTCTCTATACATTTGACCAAGTCAAAGTCAGGAGTAATGCGACAAACCGGATATTTTCACGTGAAATACAAATGAGTTGAGTAACCGGATGGTAAAAGATAAATAGTAATCAATAGCGATAAATTCAAACGATAATATTTATATATTTTTTTTGGAGGTATTACGTGTATACCACTCAAAAACTATAAAATTATGTATTTTTTTTTCTAAATTTTATAATTACGTATTTACCATTAGAAATTAAAAAAAAGCCACATATTTACTCAATTAATTTAAAACTGAGATTAATTATGTTTAATATTATATAAGATATAATTAATAACTTAATTACTTCCCTTCCTCCTCCTTTGACATATAATTGTTTCCGCCTTTTTTTAGTATCAAAACTGTGACTTTTTGTCTTCTCCTGCGTTAAAACCTCCTCATTTCTTCCGCTTTCCCAACACTATTTTAATCATTTGTCAATTTGTGAAGATGGTATTATGAGAAAACAGAAAGATCTAGATCAAAGCTCGGAGTAGAATCACGATTTTGGTAATCTCCTTAATCTTGATATCGCTATAACTCACAAACAAATCCCGTTTCATCAGTACTGTCTTTGTTCTTTGTCAGTTCAATAAATTTCCCACTTTTCCAATCTCAAGTGACGACGTTGTCGCTGGAAAAAAGGACCGGATTTATAGGTATTATTGTATTAATCAAATTCTGATATCTGACATAAAGGTTACTATGCGGTGTCTCTGAAATCTTTAACAGAGAAAAGAAATGATTGAATTCAAGCTTTATTATTCATTCTTGATTCATGGAATTATACAATACTCGTTTACCCATATATATAGGAAACGGTTTACAGCAACTTAGTATCTTCACTAATTACAACAGTAACCTTCTAACAACTAATTAGCAATACTGTTACAACTAACCACTATGCCTAACTAACTTTGACTTGCTAACCAACTTTGACTTGAGTGTTTGACTTGGCGGTTTGACATGGCTGCTGGTTCATTGATGTGCTGCTGGACCGAGAGTCCATCTTATCTCTATTAGTCTCCTTGTGACCTTCTTCTACAAACAAAAGGGAGAATATTTTTTCAATGTATCTTGCATAATATTTATTTGAATTGAACGAATCGACCAAACTGACGTAACTGGAATTTCTTACATTTAATTGTGGTCTTAGATCAAATTTATCCAGGAAAAATAATTACCCATGATAGTTATATTATATATGCCTATTTCTTATGTTTAATTTGCTTAATCAAACCAACAAACTGAGATATATATGTAACAGTATGGTGCAAGTTGTGTATGGTGTAAATCACAGTAATTAGATAATTTATTTAAAAAAATCAGTACAACAGAATGCATAGGAGATTGGTACAGTAGAATCATAGTAATTTGAATGTACATGAGATTGGTACATGATCTGTAATTCTGTACCAGTATTGTGCAAATCTATTCAGTATTAAGTCTTTATTAATATATTCTCTGATTCAAGCAGGTGCGAAAGCTATTGAAAGCCTGAATCAGATTCAGTGTACAGGAGAATGAGTTGAGAGAGAAAGAGAGGGTGCTAAGTTAATTCTTCATTAATTATAGTTTTTAGAATATTAAACATAATTAATCTAAACTTTGGGTATGTTTGATATATACTAAAATTACTTTAAATAAATATGTGAGTCATTAAAATTTATGATAGTAAATACGTAATTAGGAGAAAATACATAATTTCATAGTTTCGAGTGGTATACATGTAATTCTCCTATATGTAATTCAAATGGATGCAGTCCGGATTTTTTTTACAAAAATTTAAATAAATTATCAAATTAACAATTTTCTTAATTATTTTAAGTTTAGATTGGTGCATATTGAATTCATAGAAATCCGAAATGCGGACGCTCTGACTTACCCGTGGTCCCACCATTAGACATCGTATGACTAAAATTGGTGATTTCAAATTTTGATCATGTTCATTTTAGTAGTCTCTACCAAGTTTTTCAAAAAAAAAAAAAATTGATTATGTTCTCTCCGGTTAGGAGTATAAAAAATATCTCAATGATATAAAATAAAATTCCTTGATCTTCCAAGAACACGGCAATCATTCTTTTATTCCCCCCCAAAAGAGAAGGATATGTATATCATTAACTTGACTAAATATTACACAAATTATTTGATAAGTAAATTTTAAAGGAGATACAGAAAGAGAGGGAGAGAATATGTAAAGTAAACCCCAATTTTTTTTTTTTTTGAGAATTAAATGCCCGTAGGCTTCACTACCAGTAAAAACAGTATACATGTACATTATATCGCATCAGGGGTCTATGTACTGGCTACCAGAAGGTACTGATCATGACCTTAATAACACATCACAAACATTACAAACACTGATCATGCCAAATACAAATCAGAAAAACCCTAATGGGACATATAGCTTAGAAATACCAGAATATGCATAAAGCATGTGAGAAGCGCGGAGAAGGCTGGTGACTACCGAAACAGAGGATGTATACTGTTTTTACTGGTAAAAACAATTAAAAAAAAACCCAAAATTAGTGATGTATGGAGGGTATCGAGTATATAGCTTGTATCGCCGAAAACACTAGCAAAACTATGGCAGCAATAACAGACAATGCCGACCAAGGATTATTGAAGTAGTCGTGCATCAATTTGGCACGGTACTTGTGCCACCGCGAGTTGCAATAGCGCTGCACGTCAGAGAACAAGGGGCCAAAGTAGTGCTCGTTGGTGTCGAGCATGCTCCAGTCGCCGAGCTGGTTGAAGAAAACAGCGAGCTCGTCCTCGTTAAGTAACATGTTGTTGATGATGCCGCAACGCTGGAGAAGGACCACATCCTTGTTGGAGTTGATCAGTGAATCCATCAGCGCCGCGTAGCTCATCAGATCGTACTCCATTGTACTGCAGCTCCGCTCGAAAGCTGCCAGGTTTAGGTAGAACACTCTCCGGACCGAGTCAATCTGGAGAGTCGGTATCTCCATCACGCCATTCTCAAAAGTTATGTTGAATATGTCCGAAGGAGATTCCTTCCGCCGGAAACGGACGCCGGCCTCGTGAAGCTCGGTGGCACAAGGGATGGACCGCATAGGTGTGTATGGTTTTTTATTGGACCGGCTTATTGACCCCAGCCATGAAATAATCCGGCTTGACCGCGGAGATTTTGACGAGGTGCTACCATTGCTGCGCCTTGACATTGATATCCGGCCGGGTATGAACCAAAGGTAATAGAGGTGGAGCAAGTGAAAATCTTCCCTTTTGCTTGCAAGTCGGGTGCGACTGAGGAGGGCTGAAGGAGCAAGAGCAGCGATTCTCGGTCGCCGTCATAGCAAGTGACGATAGAATAAAGCGTTTGGACAACAAAGAACGGTATCTGGTTTTCGTACAAGAGCAAATCGCCGATTATAGTTTTTGTTCCCCAGCCGACATCAAGCAGAGCATGCGGCTCACGTGCGCGTACCTTGAAGAAGAACTCTATGAGGAAGGAACCGTCGAGCAATAGCATCTCGACAAACTCATCTTTACTCAGATTTATCGTCTCGCTGTAGCAGCGACGCGCTCGTTCCTCTAATTCTCTGATTTTTTCGATGTACACCTCCAATCCGACTTTGGGGTTTCTCTCGAGGAAATCGATGAGACAGAGTGCCTTGTGCCTTTCCATTGCGCTAAGGTTTTCTTTGCCACGGTGGTACGGTCCAATCGACACGACTCGCGGCTCGTAGAGGTCCTTGTGGCTCTCGCGCACGATGTGAGGAACTCGAGAGAGGATGAATGGCTCAAAGGATTCCCATCGTAGAGTTTGCTCAAGCTTTTTCTTTAAAGAAACCTCTAATGTTTGAACTGGAGGTGGATCTATGTCTATCGCCACTGCTTCTTTCACAGGTGCTTCCATTTTGCTATAGCACAAGAGCAATGGGTTCCCAGACTCTAGCATCCTGTTTATGTGTTGTTGTGCTCATTAATGATTTGATTTTTAAACGGAACCAACAATATAATAATATTATCGATCGGAGAGAAGCATAGTCTAATTAAAGAGCCGACAGGCGACAAGTAAAGCGAGTAGAGTGGTTCCCGTTTGTCATTTGGCGTTGGCATTATTTAATAAGGTTGCGTTTTGATGGGAGTAAGAATAGAGCTAACTTCGGGTTAGCTTCATTATTTTAAATTTTGAGTGAGTCAAACAACAATTAGAAATTTGAATTAGTTCAAGAATAGTTTTATTTTACTAACTCATAGAAATAGTAAATTAGTAAGAATAGAGCTAGTGGGGTTAGTGATATTAATAAAAAAATAGTTTTCATTACTCTCAATTAGAGTTAGTTTAAATATTAAATTAGTATTAAATAAAATATTTGATTAGTATTAAATAAATATAATATTAGATTAGATTAGTGTTAAATAAAATATTATTTAAATATTAAATTTAATATGATATTAATTAAAATATTAGATTAATATTAAATAAATATAATATCAAATTAGATTAATATTAAATAAAATGTTAGAATAAATATAATTAAAATTTCAATATAATATAATATTAGTTTAAATGTTAAGTGTTAAATGTAATATAATATTAGTTTAAATATTACATTAGTAAATATAATATCAGATTTGATTAGATTAGTATTAAATAAAATATTATATTAAATATAATATAATATTAGTTTAAATATTAAATGTAATATAATATTACTTTAAATATTAGATTAGTATTAAATAAACTTTTAGATTAAATATAATATAGAGATAGGCTAACATGCTTCTAGAAGTATTTCGGCCTTGTGCTTCCGGGGGCATATCTTAGTGTTGGATGTTCAAACAACAAATTCAAACCGTTAGATGTGATCTCCATATTGAAATGTGCTTGGAGACCAAATTTTACATTTTTTGGAATTTTTATACTATTTATTAAGCCACTTTGAAAATTTCAGATCCGGGTGAACAGTAAAAACAGTCTGGACCATATGATCTGGAATTTTCAAAGTGGCTTAATAAATAGTAAAAAAATTCCAAAAAATGTAAAATTTGGTCTCCAAGCAGATTTTAATATAGAGATCACATCTAACGGTTTGAATTTGTTGTTTGAACATCCAACACTAAGATATGCCCCCGGAAGCACGAGACCGAAGTTCTACCAGAAGCATGTTAGCCTATCTCATATAATATAATATAATATTAGCTTAAAAATTAAATATAATATAATATTAGCTTAAAAATGTAATATAATATTACTTTAAATATTATATGTATTAAATAAAATATTAGTTTAATATTAAATGTAATATAATATTAGTTTAAATTTTAAATGTAATATAATATTAGTTTAAATTTTAAATGTAATATAATATTTTAGTTTAAATATTATATTAGTATTAAATAAATATAATATTAGATTAGATTTGATTAGTATTAAATAAAATATTGGATTAGTATTGAAAAATATTAGTTTAAATGTAATATAATATTAATTTAAATATTAAATGTAATATAATATTAATTTAAATATTTAATGTAATATAATATTACTTTAACTATTATGTATTAAATAAAATATTAGTTAAATATAATATAATATTAGTTTAAATTTTAAATGTAATATAATATTTTAGTTTAAATATTATATTAGTATTAAATAAAATATTAGATTAGTATTGAAAGATATTAGTTTAATGTAATATAATATTAGTTTAAATATTAAATGTAAAATATTAGATTAGTTTAATCAATATTTTATTTATTCTCTCAATCGCTATTCTAAATATACAATCCAAACGACATTTTTACTAACCGGAATAGTCCAAAGTTAGTACTATTCTCAAACGACTCGGGTTAGCACTATTCTCAACCACTAACTCAAAAATCGCTATTCTTGCACTAATCCTTGCACGATCCAAACGTACCTTAAGGGACCCCAAGTCATAATAGACTGCGAACAAGCAGGGTAAACTCATTATAGACTGTGAACAACTTTTGAGTTAGGCAAAGATTTTTTTTTTTTTTTGAGAGAAAGCGCCCGTAGGCAAAGATGAATTCACATCCTCCCAGGTACCTGACTCAAGCAAATTACAATCGGACGGCCCATTTCACATGGCACAAATCTCAAAACAGACCCCCTACAGTCTCAATAGGCACCGGATTGAGTTTGGCCCAGATAGAATTAATCTGGGCCAGCCAGCTGTAATTTGCTTGAGCAGGTACCTGGGAGGATATCTGTCCAGGCAAAGATTACATTCTACGTGGCTGTTCAGCAATCCTTTATCAACAATTTTTAAGTCTTCTTTTCAATTTCAAGAGCTAAATTCGACCAAACAACATTTTTTTTTAGTGACGATTAATTTTTACTTATTTTACCCGAATTTTTAAACTTAAGCCTTTAAGCCTCTCTCTCGTTCGAATTCTTTAATATATTATTTTTCTTGGATTAAGTCTCTTTGAGATTTTTTTACTCCTTGGTCTTCAAAGTCTTCAAAGAAGCTACATTTTTCTTAATCCGGTTTTACCGAAATACCACTTTAGCCCTACTTAAAATTTAATCCCAACTCACGTGTGTCCAAATGAGTCCAATCTAATTTTAGACGAGTTAATCACAGTTTAAGTATAATCAGTTCGTTAACAGTTTTTTATGTTGTGAGTCGCATACAAAGTAAAGATTTTCGTTGATTTAGTATGGTGAGTAGTATATATATCACGAGTTTAATATTTTCTTTTTCTTGCAACGAGCCACCATAAGAAAATTATTAAAGTATATAAAAAAAAAGTTCATTTTTTTTCTTGTAACTAATTGAGAAACAAACCGAACCAACACAAATCCAGCTAGATCAAGCCTGAATTTGTTAATAACAAGTCGAGACACAATAAAACGAGCTAATTACAAACATTTTCTGAACAGAGCTAAGTTTCTTATGCCGGCCATAATAAAGTAACAATTTCATACAATGTAGTTCTTTAGATATAATACATTAATTTAGTAAAGCGCAATATTTTTTGCTTTTACAATTTTCGCGTGAAATTTTCACTTTCACTTTCACTTTACAATTTAATATGTTTGAATAAGAAATTCACTTTAACTTTACAATTTAATATGTTTGAATAGATTTTAATGTACGGATGGTGATGTGGTATGAATTCATATGTATGTCTTTTTCCTTTTTAATGTACAAAAATATAGGTGTTAATGTACAAAAATATATGTATGTTCAGTTAACATAGGGAATTTCTGTAAG
>JAJGRW010001730.1:0-10890 GCA_025461045.1 Carex parvula | reverse complement strand
GGCAATATGAAAAATAGTTTGTGCATTTTTTGTTGGCCCTAATTGTAGTTGTAACCAACGGTCCAGTAATAGCTGGTGCCGTCATAGAAATAGCTGAGGACATCTGTCGCGCCTGCGGTGGTGGTCAGTGTAACCGTTCCTGCTCCGCCGTTGATGACTTTGGAGCCGCCGGGCAGCGCGAGGGTCCTGGAGCCGGTGGCGTCCTGTGTGACCCTTACCAGTCCATACATGCCTGCAACGGCATTGGTGATCGACAGGGTTGCGTTGCCGGTAAGTGTGATGGATGCAGTGGCGCCTTTTGTCTGGTCCCAGGTGATGGTGGTCCCGAATGTAAGGGTTTGAAAGGTGGAGGTATAGCTGGGTGCGTTGAGCGTGCTGTCAAAATTTCCTCTGCCTTTTACGTCCACTTTGTATGCGGCTGCGGTTTTGCCGATGGCTATGGCGCCTATGCCGTCGATGCGCATTCTTTCGTTGGCGGACTGCGTGGTGCCACCGGTCATAAAGACGAGGGCTTTGGCGGCGGTACCTGTTCCGATGAGCAGGTTGTTGCCGGTGGTATAGAGGTAGGCGTCATTGGCTGCGCCGAATATGTTCTGGGTGTTTGCGCTGCTATTGATGCCGAGGTCGACGAAGTTGACCGATTCGTTGCCGTTGTCCGCGGTGGCCACGACATCGGAGGAGGCGTTGGCCCCGGGGGAAAAGTTTTGAATATTCAGCTGAAAATAATTGTTGATGGTGCCCTGTGCGACGATGGCGTTGAAGGAATTGGTGATGCCTGCGTCTACGAGCAGCTTTTCCTGGGCTGCGCCGATGGTCCAGTCCGGGGCTGTACCAATGCCGACGTTGCCGAGGCTGTCGACCATCATGTGTTGGGTATTGTTGGTACGGAAGTGAAGGCTGGTGTTATCGGTGGTACCCAGAAAGTTGGTTGCGAAGCTGGTACCTGCATTGCCGGTGAGTGACCAGGCTGTGGCGGCGGAGGTGAGCGGGATCCAAACGGTATTGAAATAATAAAAACCCGGTGTGCCATCTGTCTGGTAGACGAGCAGGCCTTGTGCGGGGCTGGTTATTGCGATGCGCTGCGCCTGTGTCAGCCGGGGGGCGAGAAATCCTTTTGTGACGGATTTTACGTCGAGGGCGGCGCTAGCCTGACCGGTCGTGTATGTCGCATCGTCCGTGACGATAACGGTTTGAGCATAGGAGGCGCCTGTTATAAGCAAAAGGACGCCCGTGAGTAAATGCTTTAGTTGCATATGGTATCGGTTTGACGACATCTGACAAAAGACTAGTTCAATGGCAGGTCGGCTTCGGCGATCGTTACGGGTTTAGCGCTGGAGGACGTCGTATAGGCTACATGCAATTTTCCGGAATGATAGTCGATGCCCGGGGTATTCCGGAGCGGCATCCGGAACCTGCGCAGGGTGTTGGGGGTATAAACGGCCACTCCTTTTACCTGTGCTATCCTTGTTGTACGTCCCTGAGCGGATACCAGGTCGACTGAGACGTCTCCGTATACGGACATATTCCCTTTCCGGCGGAAGGCCATATTCAGGAGCGGAACGGTGTCTTTGTTCCAGTCGACGGACAGCTCCGTAAGGCTGGTTTCCGTGGCAGGTGCACCAATCCGTATGATAACGGGGATGGATATGCCAAATACAGGGATCAGCCTTACGGAGATGGACGTGTCGGGTGACGGTGTGTTCTCACCCAGCGGCTGCTGATCCGGGATCGCCCTGAAATAGATATGTGACCGGTATTCCCCGGGCTCCATGCCAAGCGGACGGGTCAGCTGGATCTTTACCGTTTGCGATTCCTGCGGTCCGAGGACGACGCTGCGCGGGAAGAACCGTACCCATTTGTCCGCGAAGTTTTGTCCGGTGTCGGGCGCCGTGATCTCTTCGAAAGTACCGTCCTCTTTCATCCGGATGTTGATAAGGGAAATGAGATACCGGGCGGTGTCATTCCCGGTGTTGGCCAGGTTGAGTTCCTCAATCCGTTTGGAGCCTTCGAAGACGACCCTTTGCGGTGTCAGGAGCAGGTTGCCCTGCGCCATCGACTGCATCGGGCCGGCACATAACAACAGGAGGACGAATGTCGACCTATTCATGGAGGGTAAGGTTTTGAGGTCCTCTTAGTTATAGTTGACGGTTACGGAAAATGGCGTTGCAGAGACGTAGGTACCTGCGGCTTGTCCGGCGGCAACGTTGAGGGTCGCGCCTACATTTAGCGTTTGGGTACCGCCTGCGGCAAGTGTTCCGGTTGGTGTCGGATTACTTGTAAATGTGGTGACGGTCATGGTATTGGCACCGTTGGCGATGGTAGTGGCAGTAGAGGGAAGCGTGATCGCGTAGGTATAGGTGCCTGTACCGCTGACCGTGAAGGAAGCGGCGGTGACTGTTCCTACTGCTGTGGAAGGGAGGGTTACTCCGCCGGTGGGTGTGCGTACGCCTGCGGGTGAGAGAACGACTGTACCTGCGGTGGCGCCGGAGACGGCTACGTTGCCGAAGTTCATGTCGACTGTCTTGACGATGCTGATCGGGGTAACGATGGTGGCTGTGGCGGTTGCGGTAGCTGTGGCCTGGGCAAAAACGCCTGTTGCGGAGAATGCCAGAACGATAGCGAGGAAAGCGGATGTAACGGCAACGGATCTTGTCTTGATTTTCATATACTTGTGTTTGTTTGAACTGAGTAAACACAACAGGGTATGCCGTAAGGGATCTAATTTCGCGGGTCGGTATAAAGGTCTGATTTATGAGATCAAAAAGTTAGGAAGGGGATTGAAAAAAGAAAAATTTAAGTGGAAACCCCTAGTCGGAAGTTGGGATGGTCAATCTACTTATTATATAGACTTTTCATTAAATTGCGTGTTCATTTTATAATAACCCCCGTGTATGCTACGTCTTTTTATATTCTCCTTTCTTTGTGTTTTTCAGCTATTTGCGAATGCCGCGCCGGGCAAGGCGGGGAATGTTGCAGCGCCTGTTGAGCCTGGCAGCATTCGTACTGGCAAGCCCCCGGTTTTTCGCAGTGGGCTGTGGCGGGCTGTTCTGGAGAGAAAGGATGGGAATAATATAGCTTTCAATTTTGAGGTAAAGGACAGTGCGGGGAAGAAGGTGCTGTATATCCGGAATGCGGGTGAGCGGTTGTTGGTGGATGATATTTCCCGGCAAGGGGATTCCGTGATTATCCGGTTGCCTTTTTATGAGTCGCAGCTGAGGGCTGTAATTACGGGGGAGGGGAACCTGGAGGGCGTCTGGTTACGGCATTTGGCAGATAGTTTCCAGGCTGTCCCTTTCAAGGCGGTTTATGGGGAGGCGTTTCGTTTTGCGGGCAGTGGTGCTGCGGGTGGTGGGGTTGAGGCGACTGGCGGAGTAAGTGTAGCGGGTCGCTGGGCGGCGGTGTTTCGCTCGGCCGATCCAAAGGATACGACATTTCGGGTGGGGGAATTTAAGCAGGAGGGCAACAGGGTGACGGGCACTTTTTTGGATGCGGGGGGAGATCTCCGTTATCTTGAAGGCGTGGTGATCGGGGATTCGCTGAAACTTTCCTGTTTTGACGGAACGCATGCTTATTTTTTCACGGCTAAGATCGATGGGAATAGATTGTCCGGCGGGGATTATTTTGCCGGACCGACGGCGCATGAAACATGGACAGCACAAAGGGATGACAACGCAAAACTGGAAGACCAGTTTGCCATGACCAAATGGAAAAAAGAAATACCGTTTACCTTTCTTTTAAAGACATCAATGGAAAGATGGTGTCTCTGAGCGAGCCCCGTTTCAAGGGTAAGGTGGTGCTGGTACAGATCATGGGTTCCTGGTGTCCCAATTGTATGGATGAGACGCGTTTCCTCAGCGGTTTTTATGACGAGTATAAGAGTAAGGGTGTAGAGATCGTGGCGCTGGCTTATGAGCGGAGTACGGATTTTGCGCGTTCGCAAACCAGTCTGCGTAGTTTTCAGCAGCGTTTCCAGGTGAAATACCCGATGCTGATAACGGGTGTGACGGTGGGTGATCCGCAGCGTGCGGAGAAGACGTTGCCGCAGCTGGAGCGGATAGTAAATTTTCCTACGACTATTTTTGTAGATAAGACCGGGCGTATAGCGAAGATCCATACCGGATTTAGCGGTCCGGGGACCGGCGAGCATTATGAAGATCAGAAGAAAGAGATCTACGCCACGGTAAATGAATTATTAGGGCAAACAGTCAACTGATCTCTAGTTTTTCCACAATACGGTACCTACATATTTTGACTGTTCTATAAATCCAAGGGTTAGAGAGTCTGTGGACCGTCCGCGATTGTCGCCCAGTACAAAGTAACGGCCGGAGGGAACGCGTACCGGTCCGAAGTTGTCCCGATTCCAGTTCTTTTTATAGACCAGATAAATGGCATCATCGCGAAGGCCTGCCGGCAGGGTATATCGTTCGCAGGAAAGCTGATTGATATGAACATATTTATCTTCCAGCGAAATATAGAGTGTGTCTGTGTAGGGTGGGATCGTATAGGACTGGGTCTTATCATAGATCAGGGATCCGCTGTCCTTTCTGTTGATCTTATAGATGTGCTTGAGCTGTAGCTTGCTGTCGGCGTTCTGACCGTTGACATATAAAACACCCGCTTTGATCTCAAGGGTGTCTCCGGGCAGACCGCAAAGGCGGTGGGTCAGCAGGGCGAGGCCGCTATCGGGCAGTACGGCGCGGTAACTGACCAGGTCAAAGCGTCGGGGCTTTTTAAGGGGTGTAGTAAAAAAGAACCTGCCTTGTTTAAGGGTTGGCTCACTGGCGGAAGTAGTGACTTTCAGCAGCTTCAAATGCGATGGTTTTTAGGGGCGTAGCCGTCGGGACTAAAGTACTGAAATTTCTGTAAATTGCACCCATGCAAGCGTATTTAGATCTTCTTCAGCATATAATTGACAAGGGCGCTACCAAGACTGACCGGACGGGCACGGGTACGACGAGCTGTTTTGGCTATCAGCTGCGGTTTGATCTTTCGAAGGGTTTTCCCTGGTGACGACCAAGAAGGCGCATATGAAGAGCATCATTTACGAGCTGCTTTGGTTTCTTCGTGGCGAGACGAATATCCGGTATCTGAAGGAACATGGGGTCAGCATCTGGGATGAATGGGCTAATGGGGAAGGTGAGCTGGGGCCTGTCTATGGCAAGCAGTGGCGTAGCTGGGAGGGGGCCAATGGAAAAACGATCGACCAGATCGCAGAGGTTATCGATCAGATCCGGAGAACTCCGGACAGTCGCCGGCTGATCGTCAGTGCCTGGAATGTGGCTGATCTGCCGGATATGGCTCTTATGCCCTGTCATGCTTTGTTCCAGTTCTATGTAGCGGATGGCAAGCTGAGCTGCCAGTTGTATCAGCGCAGCGCGGATGTGTTTTTGGGGGTTCCTTTTAATATAGCTTCCTATGCGCTGCTGACCCTGATGGTTGCACAGGTTTGCGGGCTGGAGCCAGGTGAGTTTATCCATACTTTTGGGGATGTCCATTTATATAATAATCACCTCGAGCAGGCGCGTCTGCAGCTGACGCGCAAGCCTTTTCCGTTACCGGTGATGAAGCTGAATCCGGCGGTGAAGGATATTTTTGGGTTTCACTTTGAGGATTTTACGCTGGAGAATTATCAGAGTCATCCGGGTATTAAGGCGCCGGTCGCAGTGTAGGGGCGCCGGGTTGGGGCGTCGAGGTGCTGAAGGGGCGTCGGGTGGGGCATTATTGCAGAGTAGGGTTGTAAAGTATAATTATGATCATTAGTCTTATCGTAGCCGCCAGTACTAATAATGTCATCGGAAAAGATAATAAGCTGCTCTGGCATTTGCCGAGCGATATGAAGTATTTTAAGAACACGACCTGGGGTATGCCGGTCGTGATGGGTCGCAAGACGTATGAGGCGTTGGCCGGAGAGCCTTTGCCGGGGCGTTTTAATTTTGTGATCACGCGCAATAAGAGCTGGGTTCCGGGGAATGATACCGCGAAGGTGGCGCCTGATCTGGCGACGGCGTTGCAGATGGCGCAGGAGACCGATTGTAAGGAGACCTTTGTCATCGGAGGGGGGCAGATCTATGCGGAGGCTATGCCGGTTGCGGATAAAATATACATGACCCGCGTTCATACTGTGCTGGAGGGGGATACGTGGTTTCCTGAGATCGATGAGAAGGTTTGGGAATTGACTGATGACAGGGATTTTCCTGTGGATGAGAAACATGCTTTTGCCTATAGTTTTCAGATCTGGGAAAGGAAAAAGTAGCGGTGGGGTAAGGGGGTTGGATCTGGGAAAGGAAAAAGTAGGAGTGGAGTAAAGGGTTGGATCTGGGGAAGGAAAAAAGTAATAGGTTTGCCGGATGTATTCCTGGTATCGGCTTGCACAAAAATATCTCCATTATTACTTTACGGCCGCCAATGGTAAGGGGCATGGTGTTCACTCACCGTTCGTGTTCGATTTTATCCTGAATATATTGAATGACCGGGTTGTTTACCCGGATTATGTTGCTGTCGAGGGTTTGCGTAAGCAGCTTCGCGGGGATGAGACCTTGCTTGAGATAGAGGATCTGGGGGCGGGCTCGGCGTGGAAGGCCGCGAGACAGCGGAGTGTGGGGGATATTACGCGGCGGGCGGCGAAACCGGCGAAGCTGGGGCAGCTGCTTTACCGGGTGGTTCAATATTATAAGCCGGGTAAGGTGGTGGAGCTGGGGACGTCGCTGGGGTTTTCGACGGCTTATCTGGCGGCGGGTGTGAGGGCCGCGTTTGCCGGTGAGAGGGAGATAGGGGGTGTTGGGGTTGGGGCGCAGGAGAGTATTGGCGGGGGGAGGGTTTGGTCGATCGAGGGGTCGGGGCAGGTGGCTGCGGCGGCGGAGAAGAATCTTGAGTCGTTGGGGTTGTCTGCGAAGGTGGTGGTGGGAAATTTTGATCTTGTGTTGCCTGGGGTATTAGAGGAGATGGGAGCGGTGGACCTGGCCTTTGTAGATGGGAATCACCGGCGTGACCCGACTTTGGCTTATTTTAACCAGCTGATGGAGCGAGCGGGGAGGCCTGCTGTGCTCATTTTTGATGATATTCACTGGAGTGCGGAGATGGAGGAGGCGTGGGGAGTGATAAA
Organism: Carex parvula; assembly: GCA_025461045.1. Taxonomy (NCBI): domain Eukaryota; kingdom Viridiplantae; phylum Streptophyta; class Magnoliopsida; order Poales; family Cyperaceae; genus Carex; species Carex parvula. The sequence goes on along the minus strand of JAJGRW010001730.1, from coordinate 3,788 downwards.
GGGGGATCCGAGGGTTTATCTGACGATCGACCTTTTTTTATAGGGCTTGTTTTTTGAGAGAGGAATTTAAGGTGAAGCAGGATTTTGTGATACGATTTTGATTTTGGGGTGATCGGGGAAGGGGTATTGTGGTTGAGTGGATCAAAGGTTTGGGGGAGGAGGAGATGCTAAGGTGTTGGGTTGGGGGTGACCGGGCGGCGCCCTTTTTTTTATTTTTGGATGGGGGTAAGTGTTCCTTGCCGTGTCTTATAGTTATAAGCTGAAAGGATGATAGCAAATCGCACCGGTATTTTTACGGCTGGCCAGGGGGTGGAGAATCTGTTCGAGCAGGTTTTTAAATCTCATTTTAAGAGCCTGCATTCCTATGCCTGTACCATCATGGGAGATCCTATGCCGGCTGAAGAGATCGTCCAGAATATATTTTTAAAGCTTTGGGAGAAGAAGGAGGAGATAACGATAAAGGAAAATATTTCTGTCTATTTATACAGAGCTGTACATAATGAGAGTCTCAATTACCTGAGACATCGGAAGGTGCGGTCCGCTTATCAATCTTACGCTATGCGTCAACATAAACAAACCGAACAGGAGAGGCCGGCTGAAAAGGTCGTACAAAAAGAGCTGGAGAAGAGGCTGGAGGTTGCCCTTCAGGAGCTGCCGGAGCAGTGCCGGACGATATTTCAGCTGAGCCGTTTTGAGGACCTGAAGTACAGGGAGATCGCGGACAGGCTGGGACTTTCTGTCAAGACGATAGAAAACCAGATGGGCAAGGCATTGAAGTTATTGCGATTGAAACTGGTTGATTTCTTACCGACGATCGTACTATTTATCACCTTTTTTAAATAAACCAGCGGTGACAGAAAATAATAATATAGATGATCTCCTGGTGAAGGTGGTTCTGGGAGAGTCCACCGCGGAGGAGCTGAGCTTTGTCCAGGGCTGGAGAGCGGAGAGCCCGGCGAATGAGCGGTATTTTACCGATTTTCAACGCATCTGGGAGGAGAGCAGGAATTTGGCTGTGCGCAGTACAGTGGATGAGGATGTGGCGTGGGGGAGGTTTAAGGAGAGGGTGGGAAGGGGTGAGGTGAGCAGGGAAATGGGTGAGGGAATGAAAGAGAAGGTAGAGGCGTTGGACGAAGTGAGCGGCGGCAGGAGTATGGTTGCGGAGATGGGAAGTGGAAGGAGGAGTCAGTGGATGCTCAGGGTAGCGGCTGTATTGATCGTTGTGATGGCCGGGGGATGGTTCTTTTATACCTATTCCTATAAGCCGGGTCAATTTTTGTCGGTCAATTCCGGGGTAAGGGTATTGGCGGATACATTGCCGGAGGGGTCGGTTGTCACGATGAATAAAGAGTCGTCGATCCGTTACAGAAGGCGTTTTGCCGGGGATGTCCGACAGGTGGAGATGGAGGGCGAGGCATTTTTTGCGGTAGCCCCCGATAAGAATAAAGCATTTGTAGTCCAGACGAATGGGGTGTCTATTACTGTATTGGGGACTTCCTTTAACGTAAGGGCTGTAAAAGGAAAAACGGAAGTGATCGTAGAAACCGGGTTGGTAGAGATCAGGAAAGGGGGACATGTCGTGCGTGTGGGAGCTCATGAAAAGGCCGTCGTCGGGATGGATGATGCCAAACTGATAAAAGAGGATAACCCGGATCAGCTGTACAATTATTACCGGACCAAAACCTTTGAGTGTGATGGTACGCCAATGTGGCGGCTGGTCGAGAAGCTGAATGAGGTATATAAGGTGCATATCGTGATCGGTGAGAGCAGGCTGAGTAATTTACCGCTGACCACGACATTTGTCGATGAGTCATTGGACGGGATATTGAATGTGGTGTCCAAACATTTGGCATAACTGTTGTCCGCAGCGGGCAGGAAATCATTTTGAAATAAGTATTGGAGGCTATGAATTTTATAAAACGCCTTATTCCGGTCGGATCGTTTTTGGGTTTGTTCTTTGGGGCCGGGTTGACGGTGTTTGCCCAGAATAAGCTGGACAAAAAGATAACTGTGTCTATACATCAACGGCCACTGGAACAGGCGCTGGAAGAGATCGGGAAGAAGGGAGGTTTTGTATTTTCCTATAATACCACTATCCTTAACGGGGATAGTCTTGTGAATGCAGAGGGCGGAGGAATGACCGTAAGACAGGTATTGGTCCGACTGCTTGGAGAGGGTTATGAGTATTCCGAGAACGGGAAGTATGTCATCATTCTGCAGCGGCCCAAGGATCCGCCGAATATTCCGCCCGTCCGGTTCTATATGATCAGCGGGTATATAAAAGACGAGACGAGCCGGGAGAAGATAGATAATGTAAGTATTTATGAGAGTGACCAATTGGTATCCACGTTAACGGATACCAATGGTTTTTTCCGTTTGAGGCTGAAGGAGAGGTCAACGCGTTCGACTACAATAATTATCAGCAAACAGTTCTATAGAGATACGGTGCTGTTTGTTCAGCCCGGATCGGATCAACAGTTCGTCGTACCTATCGCTCATGAGAAGATCTCTGATCTTTCGCCTTTTGTCGTTACCGGTCGGGTTGAAAAGACCTGGCTCGGCAGATTCTTTTTGTCTTCGAGGTCTGTTGTTCAAAGTCTTAACCTGGCGGATTTTTTTGCTAACAAGCCTGTACAGATGTCGCTGATGCCGGGATTGGGAACGCATGGACGGATGAGCGGGCAGGTGGTGAATAAGATCTCCCTGAACATCGTTGGCGGGTATACTGCGGGGATGAATGGAGTGGAGCTGGCGGGGGTATTTAATATCGATAAGAATAATGTGCGGTACGTGCAGGCGGCGGGTGTGGCCAATGTGGTGGGGGGGAAGGCGGAGGGCGTTCAACTGGCTGGCGTGTACAATCATGACCTGGATTCGGTGTTTGGGGTGCAGGCGGCGGGGGTGGCGAATTTGGTGAAGGGGGCGGTAAAAGGGGTGCAGCTTGCGGGGGTAGTGAATGTCAGTACGAAGGAGGTGAGTGGTGTCCAGGTGGCTGGGGTCGTCAATTATACAAGACGATTGAAGGGGGTGCAGATCGGGTTGGTCAATATAGCGGACAGCTCTTCCGGTTTTATGATCGGGCTGGTGAATATCGTTAAGAATGGGCTTCATGAATTTACTGTGTCCTCCAATGAAATGACGCCGTTGAATATTTCTTACAGGACGGGTAGTCGCAGTATGTATAGTATTTTAGAGATGGGTTTTGATCCGGCTAATAATGAGAAAGTTTATAATTATGGCATAGGGATCGGGAATGAGGCGCGGTTGTCTTCGCGGCTTGCCTTGAATACCGAGGGCCTTCTGTATAATTTTATTGTAGGGCATGACAGGAATTTGCCCCTGGTCGTGCGGCTTCAGACCCTGTTGCGCGTAAAGCCGGGAAAGGTCTCTTTTTTTGCGGGGCCTGCGTTGTCAATGACCACATCTTCGGATGGGACCCATCTCCCCGATGGGTATAAAACAGTTTTGCCAAGGGCGGGTTATCATACGTTCCCTGTCGGTACTATCAAGGCCTGGGTGGGCTGGACTGCCGGGATAAACATTTTTTAGTTTTGGGATAGGGGTGAAGGAAAGGCAGCGTGTCTTTCCTGTATGGACACGAAAATAATTCTTACCACACTTTTAGTTTTGAGCATTGTTGGAAATGCCTCTGCACAGTCTGGGGTCCCGGATGTGAAACATATCAATATTGGTATAATATACCCGATAAGCAGTAATGGTATGGAGGGTAAGACGTGTACCAACTCCTTTTCGTTGAATGCGGTGGCGGGTTTGTCGCGCGCTGAGAC
>JAJGRW010001729.1:0-37457 GCA_025461045.1 Carex parvula | reverse complement strand
GTTCATCTTGTGAGAGAAATTAAGATTTGTGGTCTCGTGTTCCTTCGGTATATGTATCCATTCGAGAGATACATGGGCATCTTGAAAAATACGTAAGGAACCGACATCGACCCGAAGGCAGCATTATAGAAGGATATTCTACGGAGGAGGTGGTTGATTTTTGCACCAACTACTTGACCGGTGTGGATCCTATTGGCGTTCCAAAATCTCGATACGAGAGAGGCTCCAAGGAGTCGGGACAATTAGGTTGAGAGCCGTAGTTGCTGATCTAAATGAACTACAAAAGGCACATTTTATTGTACTACAACACATGACAGATGTTGCTCCCTATATAGATGAGACACATGACAATCCTTCAACAACAAAACTACACGAGGAGTCAGAAGTGGCTTACTAACGAGCATAATCGTTCTTTTATAGGATGGCTGAAAGAAAGAGTGCAGTCCACCCCGTACCTGAAATTGTTAAACTACTTGGCGCAGGACCCCAAATTGTTGTTAGAACATTCCAAGGATACGAGATTAACGGATATACATTTTATACTAAATCCCAGAGTGATAAGAGCACGATGCAAAACAGTGGGGGTGACGTTGGTGGCGACCTCTCAAGAATTCAGTAGATCCGGAGATGGCAGGGCTGTAATAGCATCAAAGTCATATATGCGTATTCAAGAAATTGGGAGCTCATTTACAGTCCTCGCCTGAGCATTCCCGTGTTTCGGTGTCAATGGGTCGAAGACCGAGGTTTTAAAGTGTATAACGACGGGTTTCACACTCGTTGATTTAAACAGGGTGGGCATGTTGATGATCAGTTTATACTCGCCAAGCAAGCCACCCAAGTCTTTTATGCCACTGACCGAGTGATGCCAGGTTGGAGCGTCGTCCTATCCGAAAAAAGAAGGATTGTCGGGGTAGAACATGTCGTCGATATGAAGAAGAGTACGACCAGTTCGACGAGTACCTCCATTTTGTACCGATGTGCAAACTGATGTAGCAACACTTGAAAGGGTAGACGAAGCTGACTACATGCGGTCCGACCACAATGAAGGATTATGGGCCGAGGGTACCTGTTCAAATGTGGGAAAAAGGAGAGAAAAAGGAAAAAAAAAGGCATATGTGTAATATTATTTTGTTTAAGACCGTGTAGCTTTAATATTGCAACTTTAGCTTGTAATCTATCAAATAAAAAAATAAAACAAACGGAGGGAAAAAAAGAAAAAAGCATAATGTAGTAATAGTATTATCAAATATTATCAAATATTATCAAATATTAGTTTAATGCTTATAATGAAGGATTATTGGTTAATGCTTATAATATTATCAAATATTAGTATTAGTTTTTGAAAATATTAGTTAAAACATTTAATAATAAAATAAAATAAATATTAGTTAAAATATTAGTTTTCACTAAATATTAGTTAAAATATTAATATTAGTTAAAATATTTAATATTAGTTTAAAATATTTAAGGAAGGATTATGTTTAATGAAAATATTATGTTTAAAATATTATGTTCAACTTTATCAAACATTTAATATTAGTTTAAAATAATATTAGTTAAAATTGTCAAACAACTTTATGAGTATTGCGGCCCGCAACCATTCAGAGAACTTTACCTGAACCTGGGACCCACCTGTCGGACCAATTTATACACGGACATTTAGCTAATAGTCCGTGTAGAAAGGTAGAGAGCTACACGGCCTTTTAGCTATATGTCCGTTGTAGAAAGGGTATTTGCACACGCCTTTAGAGTAAAGTCCGTGTATAAAGATCTTTGTACACGGTCTTTTAAGTTAAAAGTCCGTGTATAATGAGAAAAAACACTATTATTCGAAATCCTTCTCTTCCAAAATTTTCACAAGTCCGAAAAGAGAATAAACATCAGTTTCAAAAACCCTCACAGAGAAGATTTTGCTGAGCCTTCTCCGAGCTCTTCACCGCCTCCCCGCCTCGCCCGCCTCGCCGCCTTCACCACCTCGGTCTCTCTCCACCTCGGTCTCTCTCTCTCTAACCAGTGGTCTCTCTCACCGTGGTTAGCTCTCTCTCTCTCGTTATTTTTCTTATTGGGTTTGAACCCGTTAGACATGGTTGGTATTTGTTATTTTTCTTATTGGTTAGCTCTCTCTCTCTCTCACCGTGTATGATTAGTATTGAACCCGTTAGACATGATAGTATTGAACCCGTTAGCATATAAACCTAGGTTATTTTAGCATATAACCTAGGTTATTTTAGCATTGTACTTGTTGACATTGTACTTGTACCATAATTTTAGCATATAACCTAGGTTATTTTAGGTTAATTTGTGCTTGAATACATTGTGCTTGTACCATAATTATTGTAGGTTAATTCAAATAATCTAGGATATATGTCAACAAGTGATTGATTAATCTCTTGATGAATATAGGTTATATGTCAAAAGTTGGTTGATTAATCTAGGTTATATGTCAAATGATTTGATCTTTAATTTCATGCAGCACCATGTCGAATGAAATGAGTACGAGGATATGATGGAAGAAGAGGAGCAGCAAGCTACTGCCTCGTCAGAAAGAAGGAGAAGAGGGCCTACAATGTGCACGAGCCATTCTGAGCAGACCCATTCCAAAATCTGGTTCACAGAAGACGGCGTGCGCAGGGACCAGAACGGCAGAAATACTCAAATTGGTGTACGAGCTTCGTGAAACAAAATGCGAGTATCCTTGTTGAGAGATGGGATCATTTCGAGAAGAGGTGAAGGACGAGTGGTGGAACACGGTGAAGGTAAAGTGCCTAACAACTCTTCTCTTGAATTTTCACTTATGTATGATCTATATTTAAATACACTAAATTTTTGTGTCAATCAGGCTCAATTGAACATCCAGAGTGATGTTCCAAAGAATAAGACGTTGAAGATTATGAACAATGGATGGAAGCAATACAAGAGCACGTTGAAGACGGAGTTCATGGAGAAGGGAAAAATCCGGTCGGCTACTACAAATGGCTAAAACAAGAGGACTGGGATGCGTATCAAGTTTTGAAGTCTACTGAAGAGTTCCAGGTATCTAACTCGTGCCAAATTTATGCTTATTCTTTCTCGATTTGTACTTATCTTTCTAAAACTAACTGATCGTTATTGTCTTGTTTCTGTGAAGGCAAAGAGTGATAAAGGCAGGAGGACCGTTGCCTTTAACAAGTATCCACACCATCTAGGGTCAGGTGGTTACGAGGGTAAGTCGGCAGAATGGAGAAAAGTCCTGGATGCGAACAAGGATTCTGACTCACCCGTGGTTAGGATCCAAAATCCTAGGGGCAAAGATTGGGTCATGGGTAGAGCCGAGGTAACCGCTGACGGGAGGATAGTACTTGTTATGCGCAGAACGCAACGCAAGTTTCGGTACGCTTGAGAGCGTACCTCTTAAAACCACGTTAACACTCCACGAGTAAGGGATGCAAGTGCACAACCCCTATCGTGTAGTATATTCGGGTATCGATCCACAGGAACGGTTAATTGCGAGGTTAGATTCTATCAAACTCAATCAAAAACTAGAAGTGGAAAAGGTTTGGTTTGGTATTTAATTTCCTAAAGGTTCAGATCAAACAATTCAAGAAGATGTAATAAAATGCTAGAAGAAATGTAAATTGTGTTTTGATTATGGATAAAGGCGTTTCCAGGGTTTCAGACTTCATCTCTGATCTGCCTCTAGTGGTACGGCCCGTACCAAGTTGGTACGGCTAGGCCGTACTTCACTTGGTAAGGCAAGGCCGTACCACCCTGGTAAGACCCGTACTGGCTTCCCAGAACAGAACCTACCAGTTCGAGTGAATGCATTCCTTTGCTGGTACCTTGTGCTAAATTCTTTAGAAAGGTTCAATAGACCATACCTAAGGTTCCTAACCCTCAACCATCGTTTGTTGGATCAAGATCTAGGTTGGAATGCAATTGATTGCCTTTTAGGGTTTCTACACCCTAGCTGGTCGATTGGAGGTCTAAGGCACCCTCTAATCTGTCGATTAGAGGAGAATTCAACCTTTCGGCTTCAATTCGAACTATTCTACCCTAAGCATTTGATTTGGATGAAAGATTGAGATGATCACATGACCTTGATAGGTTCGATCTAAACCTAGAGGCACATCATACAACAATCACAGCAAGCAAAGCAAAAGATAACAAAGAAGACCACAATCAATCAAACTAAAGAGTTCATACAAGATACAAGTCAAAGAAAGTCAAAACAAATCAAGAATCGATCTCTAACCCTAGAAACTAAAAGAACTACTCACAGCACATAATCAGATCTAAAAATACAATAAAAGGGAGAGAGATAGCCATGGATCGAAGGGATCGAGAGGAGGAAGCTAGATCCGTCGAGTTTCGCCTCTTTCCTCTTCCTTCCTTCTTGCTCCTAGCTCCTTAGCTCTCTTTCTCTCTCTTACTGTGCTCTCAAATGGATCTGGAATAGAATAGATATCGAAATTGGAGAGTTCCCCGCTTTAAATAGCCTCTGCCAAAATTTGAATCTGTCAGGCCGCCTTTAAGTACGGCCCGTACCAAATTGGTACGGCCTGGCCGTACCAGGCGTGATGAGCTGAAAACGGCTAAGTCTGGTGAGACCCGTACCAAACCTGGTAAGGGCCGTACCTCATCATCCAAATGGCTAAGTCTGGTAAGACCCGTACCAAGCCTGGTAAGGGCCGTACCTCATCATCTGAATCGCCGTTTCTTCGTGTGTTTTGCTCCAAACCTGCAGAAAACAAACAAACACTCAGCAGTACCAAATTCTAAACATATATCGATGAAATGCACATGATTCTGGTGAATTAGGGCACGAATCTGGTACTAAAACAGGCCTAAAATAGACTAAATATGCGAGGTATCAGTACTCCCAACGGAGTTGCAAAGCGTGGCTCAAAGAATGGTAAGAGTCATTTATAACTCCGAAAGTACGTCAATTGTTCTTTTGCTTTAACTAATTCTTCTACTTGAACAGTTGGAAGTGGAGGAGGAGGTCAACTCGGGTGCCCGGAGTGTCGAACGACAAAATGATTCCTTGTCCGCGGCGCTCGAGAATCCAGAACACCCGGGTCGAGTAAGGGGTGTAGGGGTCTACAGGGGCTGGAAGGAGGTGTTCTGAGTGGAGGGAGAGAAACCTCGAAGAAAATCTCGTGCCAAGGTAAACAAAGACGAGATAGTTGCGCAGATACGCGCGGAGGTGAGCAAAGAGTACGACGCAAGGTTTGCTGAGATGGAAGCAATGTTGACACAAATTAGATCAGCAACTACGCAGCCATCCGAGCAACCACCTCCCATTTCGCCGGAAATTCGGCGAAGTAGTCAAGCATCCGGCACGTGGGGCGCCTTAGACGATTTGGATAATCTCAAGGTAATCAATACTTCTTCATAATCTAAAGGTATTTAAAACCTGTTTGCAACCTTGTTGGACAATATCGCATCACTAGAATAAACAACTTTCCTATAAATTTGCAGGACCCCAGAGCATGCGACCTCGTCCTGTGGAATGGCAGTGTTTCTATGATCGTTGCTAAGGGCGTTGTACATCCACTCGCCAAAAGTGTACACAATACTCAGCTAAGACCCGACCATGCATGCGTGCAGGTTGAGTTAGTCGTGGATGGATGGCAGCGCGTACCCCTTCCTGTCCCTACCGACGACGCGGTTGTGCTTGATGACGCACGGATGTCATTTGTCCAATGGCCCAAGAGTCAGATTGTTTTGGATCAGGTAATTCATAAAAAAATTCATTTATTTGTTACATTCAACTCATTCTTTTTGAAATACTAGAATAATACATCTATAACTTGATACAGACACGAGGAGATGATGTTACCGGTACGGCTCTCTCACCGGTACGTCAGGAGGTGGCTTGCGACATCGCGCCTGACGCGCCACAATCACCGCCCCGTCCTATGGTCACAGAAGAAGAATACAGCCGTTTGCCCAATGATTTGCGCCTTCTCCACGACTACTTGATAACGGCGCCCGACGGCATGGAGGCTATCGTCATCCCTGTCCCACCTGGGATGTTTCTACACGAAGGCAGGGAGCTCCTGCTGTCGTTCAGAGACTTCAAGGACCTCTTCCACCACTCGTCATCCGACAAATGGCTCGATGTTTCACACATCACCATTTTCCTCATGTTAGTGATATTAAAATATTTTCATTATTGTATAGAACTCAAATATATATTCTAATTACAATATGATGAGTTTTCAGGAAGCTAGTCCGAAACTGTGATGAGATGGTTGAGCAGAAGAACTTGTGCATGTTTCTGGACCCCGAGAAAGTGAGTTCTACGGTCGCGACATATTATCCGGATATGGCTATCGAGTACATGTGTTCTGCGATGCATCGTGCTAAGGCGGAGGAGAAGAAATTCATTCTCATGCCATACCACGAGGGGTTAGTTCTAATCTTAACTTATTTGTTGTTTATATTTTAATTAAAGAATTGTATAAAGGAATTAAAAGTTAAACATAAAAAAATGAAATCACACCATCAATCATAGCAAATACTCGTGTGACTTTTATATGCTAAAGTACTATAATTCTTCTCCTCGATCCAACAGCAAACATTGGTGCACGATTCTCATTGTGCCGTACTTAAGTGTGGGCATAATTATTGATTCTTGTAAGCCAAAAGGAAGGACCCGCGGCTGCCATGTGCAAAGTTATCTTGCCTTTTGTGAATAAGTAAGCAATAATAATTCTATAGGTTTGCATTTCTTTCAATCATATCAAATTATAAAATTGCTAATTACATTCACTCACTTTTGTAAGGGCTTTTGTGAAATATATTAAAGAGGGAGGATCAGATAGCACGGGCCCGGGCAAGAAAAGCAAGTTGAATTGGAAGTACATGTTGGTGAGCACACTTTATGAGTTAGAAATTTCATATCTTGTTAAAAAAATTATTGTCATTCTAACAAATGCCGCTAAATGTAAATTTCAGAGCCCGCAACAGAAGGAGGGTTGGGAATGCGCTTATTACACGATGATATTCATGTTTGACTTTGTCGAAAGAATACAATTCGAATTCCCAAAAGCGGTATGTACTTCATATGAATTTCCTATATAATAAGCAATTGATATCTACCTTTTCTGAAATACTAACTATTATCAAATTATAATTTTGTAGAATGTGACAAAGCAAGATCATTACACTTGGGCTCAGATCGACGATGTGCGGTGCATGTGGGCAAGGTGGTTTGCCATGAAATTTTGTAATCCTCGATATGGATTTGCATAATTTTGTATAATTTGGTGTATATGAATATTGTATAATTTATTGCATATGGATTTCTGGCTAATCTGAAAAATATGAATTTCTTGCTAATATGGATTTATTGCTAATCTGGAAAATATGGATTTCTTGTTATATGAAATCTGGAAAATCTGGAATATATAGTTCTGTAACAAAAATAGCTAGCAAAACTGGAGGCTAGCCGAAAAAACAAAAATACAAAAAAAAAAAAATGTACTTTCTACACGGACATTTAACTAAAGTCAGTGTAGAAAAAAGATAGCTACACGGTCATTTAGTTAATGTCCGTGTAGAAAGAGGAGAGCTACACGGACATTTAACTAAATGTCCGTGTAGAAAGAGTCAAGCTACACAGTTTTTTAGTTAAAAGTCCGTGTACAAAAAGAATCGTACACGGTTTTTTAGGTAATATCCGTGTAGCTCGGTAAATGGAGCGCGACACATTCTGGTCTTTGTACACGGCTGTTTGTGAAGTTATACGTGTAGAATCTTTAAAATTGCACACGGCCAAAAGTCCGTGTGTAGTTATTGAACTAATCGTACACCCTCGATTTAAACACGGTAGGAAATCCGTGTAGCTCTTCCTTTATTGTCCGTGTATAATCTCTTTTTTTTGTAGTAGTGTTAGCCTTCATAAAAAAATTTGTGCTTCTTGATTGTCCCAAATATTTTTTTTTTTCAGTTTAGAGTTGACATTGAAGTGTTTTCTTTAACCTTAATTTATGCATAGAACTTTGTGCTTTTTGGATATATACCAAATAGTCTTTTTTTTTCCTTTTCTTTCTAGTTTAGAGTTGACATTGAAGTGTTTTCTTTAACCTTAATTTATGCATAGAACTTTGTGCTTTTTGGATATATACCAAATAGTCTTTTTTTTTTTTTTTCCTTTTCTTTTTAGTTTAGAGTTGACATTGACCATTTTAAATTTGAAGAGCTCTTCCGGTGATCTTAGAAATAACTTTTGCAGATAAAGTTAATTAAAAATATTAAAAATATTTGATATGCTAGAAACAACTTTTACAGACTGTTATCAGCTTCTCTTAAAAATACATGCTATATTAAGCTAAAAATTAGAATTTGAATTTTCAATGGGGATATAATGTGGATTTCTATATATACCTACAGATTCTTTTCGAAAAAAAATAGAAAAACTAAACCGCTTATGTTATAAATCAAATTAAATAAGATTTATGTGGATGTTCATTATGTAATTCTCAATTTTAATTCTAAATTCATTACCCTATTACCCCGCTACTATTAGCATTCATATCTCATTTATTATTGTAATGATTTTTTATGTACAATTTATAGTCTATAAATAGAAGCTTTGTATACAGAGAAAGGAGACAAAAATAGAAAAAATAAAATTCTATTATATCTCTGTTATTATTTACTTTATTTTTGTTACAACGTCATTTAAATTTTACTAACAGCTTCAATTTTTTTTCTTTTCGTGCTTGCTATATTAATAGCACATCCTAAGTGATAACACTAATTAACTTCTAGCATTATATGTCAATTAAGCAAGTGCATTAATTGTCCTTAGAGCATCCGCATAGGTGAAATCGGAATAAAATTAAGTACAGCTATTATGAAATTATCTGAATCTTAATATCAAACCGGCTGCATCCATAAAATTACATTAATTTGAGAGAGAGAGAGAGAGAGAGGGACACCACCTCTTCCATAGACCCCATCTAGTACGTGCCCTCTACCTCCATCTTTCCGAAAGTCTCATTACTACTACTATTTTGTGCATTGGTATTCCTTCAAATTAAAAATGACAAAATGAAATGCACTCTTTCTTTATAAAAAAAAAGTTTGCAATGCCCCCTCTATATATATCTTTCACCAGCGAGCTACTAAAACAGCATCCATTCATATAAACCCAAAAGAACAAAAAGAGATATTTACATGTCTTCAATTTTTTTCCTGTTGTTCCTCCTCTCTTTCACCTCTTCCGTGTTGTCTACTAAAGATGATGAAGTTGTGCTCCTCAAAATCAAGAAGCAACTAAGTTAACCCAACGGTCTCCGCTGGTGGGTCAAAGGATTCGACTACTGTGATGCCTCGGCCAATGTAGCACCAGAAAACTCATATATAACATGTACTAGCACTGGTCGTGTTAGATCTCTCGTCTTGCAAAACTTAGTGGTCACCACCTCCTTTCCAGATGCCATTTGCCACTTAACCGAAATACAAGACTTATATCTTACTCAAAATCCAGGGTTTCATGGTCCCATTCCTTCATGCATTACTAAACTTCCAATCTTCGTCTTTTAATTATAGTACAAACATCTCTCTCCGGCTCCGTGCCCAGTTTTGCAACCATGCCAATATCATAGGCATCAATCTAGGACGTAATAACCTATCTGGTACAATTCCACATTCTCTCTCTACGTGTCCAAACTTAAATTTCTTGGAACTTTCGTCAATTTACCTCACAGGTACCATACCACCTGGGCTTGTTCATGGTTCGCATCCCTACCTTGCACTTAACAACAACATCTTAACTGGCGAAATACCAAAAAGTTATGGATCAGTAGATTTCCAATTAATTGTCGTGGGGAACAACCGACTCTGTTGCTTCTTTTTTATTCGGTAAGCAAAAGAACACAGTTAACATTGAATTGAATTATAATGACTTTGAGTTCGATCTGAGTCACGTAGAATTCTCGGATTTTATATATGGGTTTGATCTAAGCCACAACAAAATATATGGGAAAGTGCCAGAGTCATTTGCAACAGCTGCTGGGTTGTATTATCCAAATCTGTCATTCAACAAGCTCTGTGGAGAGTTACCTCAAGGTGGCAACATGTGGCGATTCAATGCTGGGGTTTTCTCAAACAATGCATGCCTTTGTGGGAACCCATTGCCACCATGCTCCATTTCGCCACCTACACCTGCGCCTGTATCCGAACCACCTTTTTGATTCAACATTGAGTGCCTCTTTAGTGTGCATTTGATTAAAGAAATTAGACATTATCATGTCATGTTGTTTCGATGTACCCCAAATAATATAATGAGACTTCAGTGTTTTATAATAAACAAATTTATAGTGGTTATTTTGTGAATTTTTGCTCAAATTTAACTATTGACTGTTGTTTAACTAAACTTGGATACAATAATTAATGTCGTGCCAGTTGACAAAAATGCACGTAGCAGTGCAAATTACGCACACATTATAAGCTACACCTAACAGCTTTGATGTCCTCTGTTGAAAATCACTATACGCTGTAATCAGACAGTCAAACCTAATAATTTGTTTAATAGCTTCAATTCAACACTAAAATCTATAGACAGCACCAACAGCGTCAATTCAACCCAGCTCAACAATATCATGTACCAATTTACCAGTAAGACCACTAGCCAAACTTAGTTCGAAATTAATTATTCAAACCAAACTTAGTTCAAAATTAATCTAAACTAAACTCAAACTGGACCTAGTTCGTTCGAAATAGGTTCCCAAACCAAACTTAATTCGAATTAAATTAACTCAAACGTGAACCGTTGATTTCCGCTGATAATGAACTTTAATATTTTATTTAGGATAATATTTGGGTTTGTAATCATTCTAAGACTTTGGTGATTATTCTGTATTTCTATTGATATTTAAATTGTACTTTGAATACTTTGGATATTTGAAAACTTTGGTGATGTTGTTCCTATTGGCTATTTGGAAAACTTTGAATACTGCAATTGTACTGAACTTTGATTGATTGCACTAAACTTTGGTATTTGATATAAATTTTGGTATTTGTAATGAACTTTGATATAAACTTTGGTGTACTAATTAGAATTCAGAATGCTTAAGTTTTTATTGAAGTGCTGTAATTTCGAACTATAGCCCAGTTATAAGTCATAACTCGTAAGTTGTAACAAAGTTCATAAAAGTTCGAAATTGAGTTCGTTCGAAATTAAATTCGTTCGAAATTAATTCAAACCAAACTCAAACTGGAAGTAAGTTCGATTTGGTTCGGTTTGTTTGCAGCCCTAGAAAGTTTCTACTGCCTTTTTAATATTCCTATTAGACTTCGGTTTTTATTTATACTTGATCTATTAGAAAGATAAGGAACAAATGGGATTTCCATTGATATTATTTGTTAACACATACTATTCTATGGGCTTTTCTCCAATAACTGCTCTGTTCATATTATTATTTTAAAAATCATTAAACGGATTATAATGTTTTTTAAATGAATTCTAAAAAGTAGAAAAGATAACAACAAAAATATCAATTCATCAGCGAAAATATCAAGTTCTATTATAATTGTTGGGCTGGATGAGCTTTACAGAAAATCAAATGAGTTTTTTTTCGAGTTGGGCCCAAATATGGTCTGAGCCGAACCGAGCCGAGCCAAGTATTCATGTGAGTCAAGCCAAGCCGGGCTTTGTCTTTCAAAACCGAGCCGAGCTAGATCTGAGCTGTTATGCTTCTCTCATTGAGTCCGAGTCGGGTCTGAGTCGAGCCAAGCTCATTAGCAGACCTAGTTACATGTCACAAGTGTTTGAAAAGATTTAAGTTTTTAGTTTTTTCCTTAATAACCTTTTGAATTCAGGAGGAGGGAAATATTTCTACATTTCTTTTAGTATTTGCCTTTTGTATTGCATTCAAATAATAAAAGAACAAAATTTTTGCATCTTCCTAATATAGTTTACTATTTAAATAAATATTTATTTTTCCATAGCTATTGATCTATGTTTTATATTAATTAATTATAAATATTTGTATTAGCATTGTATTAGGTATTTATACGGGTATCGGGTTGGATTCGGTTATGGGTCGAAAATTAAACCATATCATTTCTATTACAATACTGGTTCCAGTTCTGATCCAGATCAGATATTAAAGTATTAATTTTGTAACCAAACCGATAATTTAACCGGTAATATTTTTTAAACAATATCCTATCCATATTAATTGGATTCGGATCGGTTCTGGTTTGATACCGGCTATGGTCATAGTTCTATGACTAAGGCCTATATACTACCAGTTTTTTTTTGCAATTTTAAAGTTGAAATAGTCAATCTGATGTGCTCAACGTATTCTCCATATTTAAATGTCTTTGGAGACCAAATTTTTCATTTTTTTGGAAATTTTTACTATTTTTTTTTTAAATCACTGTTTTCAGATTTATTTTTTTATTAATAAACCAGTGGTTTCTAAAATTAAAAAAATAGTAAAAAGGTTTCAAAAAATGTAAAATTTGGTCTCCAATTACATTTTAATATAGAGAACAGGTTTAAAATCATATCGACTTTTTAAATTTTAAAAATCACAAAACTGATTTGGTTATATAGGTCGATCCTGATCATACCACTATCGCCTTAGTCAATCTCTATATCTTCCAATTGTATATATTGTGTGCAGTTCAATTCTGTTATTTTTTGGAAACTTTTTACTAATTTTTTTTTTTAAATCACTATTTTTCAGATTTATTTTTTTATTAATAAAACAGTGGTTTCTAAAAATAAAAAATAGTAAAAAGGTTTCAAAAAATATAAAATTTGGTCTCCAAGTACATTTTAATATAGAGAACAGGTTGAACATCATATCGACTTTTTAAATTTTAAAAATCACAAAACTGATTTGGTTATATAGGTCGATCCTGATCATACCACTATCGCCTTAGTCAATCTCTATATATATATATCTTCCAATTGTATATATTGTGTGCGGTTCAATTCTGTTATTTTTTCCACTTGATTAAGCCTAACAGTACAGCAGTATTCGTATCTTTCTCAATTGATGAAATAATATAGGATGAACCAAAAAAATTTATTGTTGAACTGGTTCTGTATTTTCCAATTTTTTTCCGTACAGGATCTGTAGTTAGAAAAATGAATATTGAAACTACAGATTCTATTATGGATTTGCCTACCATAAGATCACCCGAAGAGCTCTTGAAATTTACAATGGTTATTGGTTAGCGTCAACTATAAACTTAAAAAAAAAAGGGTAAAAACTATTTGGTAGATCCAAGAAGTACAGAGTTCTATGAAGACTAAAGAGATAACGACTTCAGTGTCAACTCTAAACTCAAAATATATATATAGAGAGAGAGCTGGGCTATGGTGAGTTGTGAAGTAAGATGTCATTTTTACTTCACGCTCATATTTTCATTTTAAAAATCCAAACAACCGATCCGAACCGCTCAACATGTTCTCTATATTGAAATGTACTTGGAGACTAAATTATATATTTTTTGGAATTTTTTTACTATTTATTAAGCCACTTTGAAAATCGCTGATCCGATGGTCCAGAAAATTTTACTGTTTTTTACTGTTCACAGTGGATCAGCGATTTCAAAGTGGCTTAATAAATAGTAAAAAAATTCCAAAAAATGTAAAATTTAGTCTCCAAGCACATTTCAATATTTATAAAAAGTTGAACGGTTCGGATCGGTTGTTTGAATTTTCAAAATGAAAATATGGCGTGAAGTAAAACAACGGTTCGGATCGGTTGTTTGAATTTTACTTCACAACTCACCATAGCCTATCTCTCTCTCTCTCTCTATATATATAGATATATATATAGATATATATATATATATATATATATATATATATATAGGACAGTGCTACGGTGCTACGCATATATAAGGGCCCTCCGTGCTACGGCTCACTTTTACTAAATCCTAACGGTCGATCCGAACCGTTCAACATGATCTCCATATCAATATGTACTTGCAAACTAAATTTTACATTTTTTAGAATTTTTTTACTATTTATTAAGCCACTTTGAAAATCGCTGATCCAATGGTCCAGAAAAGTTTACTGTTGTGTACAAATTAGTGGTTTTTCAAAGTGGCTTAATAAATAGTAAAAAAATTCTAAAAAATGTAAAATTTGGTTTGCAAGTACATATTCATATGGAGATCACGTTGAACGGTTTGGATCGACCGTTAGGATTTTGAAAACTCAAAAAGTGAGCCGTAGCACGGAGGGGCCCTTATATATGCGTAGCATATTAGCTAGATTCATATATATATACACACACACACAGAGTGGCTAATATCAAAACGTTTGTTTCTAGCCCTTTGGTGCTACCAAGTTGTTTTTCGATTTTCAAAGTTCAAACAGTCGATTTAAACCGTTAGATGTTCAATCTATATTAAAATGTGCTTGGAGATCAAATTTTACATTTTTTTGAATTTTTTTACTATTTATTAAGATGGTTTGAAAATTGCTGTTTTCAATGGTGCTGAAAAATACTTCAAAACAGCGATTTTCAAACCATCTTAATCAATAGGAAAAAGTTCCAAAAAATGTCAAATTTGGTCTTCAAGCACATTTTAATATAGATTGAACATCTAACGGTTTGGATCAATTGTTTGAAATTTGGAAATCGGAAAACAACTTGGTAGCACCAAAGGATTAGGAACAAACGTTTTGATATTAGCCCCCCTCTCTCTCTATATATATATATATTGAGGAGGGATCCACTTACAACAAATTTGAGTTACAACAAAGTTACAACATTCATTTTTTTCATTTTCAAAGTCCAAATCGTCGATCCAACCGTTCAACATGATCATCTAAATAAAATGTACTTGCAGATCAAATTTTATATTTTTTTGAATTTTTTTACTATTTATTAAGTATTTTACAAAAAATAGCCATACTTAGACCATTGAATTTTGTACCCATCTTAATAAATAGTAAAAAGATTCAAAAAAATATAAAATTTGATCTGCAAGTACATTTTATTTAGATTATCATGTTGAACGGTTGGATCGACGATTTGGACTTTGAAAATGAAAAAAATGAATGTTGTAACTTTGTTGTAACTCAAATTTGTTGTAAGTGGATCCCTCCTCATATATATTTGGAACAATTAAGAAGCTAGCACGAGCTTTTATAAAGTCTAAAGAGATATAATTAATTTTGAAATGTGCACCCGAGCTTTTAAATCATGAGATGATATTGAAAGTCTGCTACCAAAATACATGAGATCTCATCGAGTCTGATTGATTATTCAGGATTTCGATCTGATCAAACAATCAGAAGACTGCTATGCAGGGGCGGAGCTACAGTGTACCAGGGGTGGGCAGCTGTCCAACCCTGGATTTTGAATTTTGTTTTATTATTCATATGCAAGTAAATTGCTCCTCTATCAAGCACTGGTAAGAATTTCTACAGTAATATATATATCATGCTACCAATCAGGCACTGAATTTGTGTGTTCAATTTTCCACCAGAAAATGATTCTATTAAAACTGCAAATAATTTCACAGAGCGAGGCAAGCCATAACAATTTACTGATTCCTCAAAGCTTATACCTCTCACAAACCTCGAATCCAATGTATGCAATACAACAGCAACCTGTTTGTCATAATTTGTGAACTAGTTGCCCAATTAAATGGCACCATGACCTTATTACATGCCTATGCTGCTGTAATTCGTTATTTTGTTGGATCATGTATGTATGAAGATGCTTTGTCAAGAGTCTCTGACGATGATATATTTCAGAGATGATACATTTAGAGTAAGATAAAATTCAAAGAACTTAAATTATAAAAGAAAAAAAAAAGCAATTGTTCTTTGTTTTCAGATCGAAAGGTTAAACAATGTATTGCATTTTTTTTTCATTTAATTCAATATTTCATGCGACAGTGGCCTGAGTGCTTGCTAAACAAAAATTTACAGTTATACATTTCCGAAACTCAATGTTTGTTCAGAATTTTTTGCTTACTGGTGATTGGTGATTGTAATTTTTTGTTTACTGGTAATCCTAATTTTTAGAATCTTTGAATTTGCTATTAGTAATTTTTTTACCGGTAAAGTACAAGTTATTAGAACTTCCAATATTTTAGTTGAATTTCGTATTTGTTGAATTTTTTTGCCCACCCCTGAATCAAATTCTGGCTACGCCACTGCTGCTATGATTAGTCGTTAATCAAACACTTTTGTCAATAAACACTGAATTCATAAATTACTCCTGTGAAATTCTCGAGAAGTAGCATCCTGTTGTGTTTAAATCAGAAGGAACTAAACAATTGATATAGACATGCAAAAAATACATGAAATGGAACAAGCAAAAATCAGATAACTGAAATTATTAGAATTGATTATTCCATGCTAAGTTACAAAAAACCTGGGTTATAATAAGACAACAATTATTAATATGTAATCAGGAAAGCAGCTTCTTCTCCATTAGCAGCAACAAATAAGTCATAATATGCTAACCATAAATTGATTTAACTCTTGATACAGCAACAAGTTTTAGGTTGGGGATTACAACCGGTGTAATTCGGATCAGGGATGCATATAACAGCAGTCGGATAGTAAAACTCTCGCTTGCACTGCGCTGAACAGTCCGCCTTGGTGAGGCACCTCCCCACATAGTGGCAATGGTCATCTATCAAAAGCACATATAATATAACATAAATATGCATCAGTCATAAATCAGGTCAGTAATATTGTATGAATTATTGATGTTGACAAAGGAATTTTCAAGACAGTCAAATGGTATATATTAAGTTATAAGGCATACACAAAGGGTAAAAAAATGTTAAAAAAAATGAATATCATAATGCAAGAGAAGAGAGTACCATCTGATGTGGCAATAACGAGAAGTGAGACAAGAACAAGACCAAAAAGAAGCATAGATTTTTTGGAAGCCATTTTATTACTACGTTTTGTTTGCTTCAAATTTGATTAAAAGAGATATATTTTAAAAAGAGATATGTTGAGTATTTTAGGTATGGTGTTTTTGTACTCTTTTTGCCTTTAATATTTATAAACCTTCGTACCCAATAAATAGGTTAGTTGCAAGCGCACAACCTATCGATTGTAGTATTTAGGTGTCGATCCGCAGGGAGAAGAGGAAATATCAATTTTTAATAAAGAAAACTACTTCTAAAATTAAACAATAAAAGTAAAGTGGGGGGGGGGGGGGTTTGTTTTAAAATTCTAAGGTTGGGTTCAATACCCGAAAGAGAGGAGTTTCAAACAATAAAATAAAATAAAGGAAAGAAAGATTGGTTTGTTTTCAAGTTTAAGGAGATCTAGGGGCATTCGGTCTACAATTCCTTGCTAATTCTATTTATTCGGTTTGTTTAAATTCATATTTGATAAGACGAGGTTTCTAACCTAGATTTGATTAGCCTTTGGAACAAATATTAATACAAATACTTTGGGTGGATGGATTAATGTTCCTCGAATTCTAGGGCTGTCACTAACCTAGAGGGATATTTAAGTCACATGCTTCAAAGTATATATCGATATTTGTTCTAAGGTGTCCTAATTAGGTTTTGACTTCACGATTAAGTCATTCACCAAACCCTAACCTTAATTCCTATAGTTCCGGTTTGGATATCAAAGTACGGTCGCTTCTAATTCAAATTCTAAGGTATGTCTTTATGATTTCAATTAGTACTCTCCTTACCTTGACCAATGCTAGAATTTAATAAACTTAAAGCGGAAAGACACGATCAACGCGATTTCAAGCTACTTCAATTCAATAAACCCTAACCAGGTGAACTAAAATTCAAGTACTAATGAAATTCATAAAGAATAAATCACAGAAATTAACAATCAAATCCGATAAAACAATCATAATAAAAACAAATATCCGAATAAGATAGAATTAAACAAGTTCATGCATTGACCTAAACCCCTAGAAAGAGAACTACTCTCTCTTGGAGAGATCCATAACAAAGTTTGGCAAAAACAATAAGAAATGATTACACCCTTTCTTAGATCCAAAACCTCGATCTTGCCGACTCCTTGCTTGAATCTTCTTCTTCTCCTTCCTTGAAAAGCCTTTAGAACTTCGAGAATTTCTGCAGATCTCTCTCTCTCAATTTGTGGAAAATGGGTGTGTAATAGTGGATGTGAGAGAGATGAAATTCTTCCTCTTTTATAGCCAAAGGTCTTGCCCAATTTAGAGGCCAGAAGTGGAGTTAGTGGTGCACTCCTCAGACTGCCATGCCTATTTTCGGCCTTCTAAAACGTGTCCCTTATGTGCCGAAAATAGAAAACCTCTGAAAAATGTGAATTTCTGGCTGTCTGCGGCTCCAGTGCGTCCGCACTGGAGGTGAGTGAGGGTGGTCTGAGTCGCACTGGCTCCAATTTTTCTTTGGTTCCAAGTTTCCTTTTCTGGATTTTCTGCGTTTTTCTCTAAGTGCGTCCGCACTGGATCTTAGTGCGTCCGCACTGGCCTTCGAAATTTCTGTTTTCGAAAGAATCTGAAGATACCAAAAATCGGCTAAGTAGTGAGTGCGGATGACCCCACTCGCACTGGAGGTGAGTGCGTCCGCACTGCGCTCGGACTTTTTGTCTGTGAGGTTCTGCGATGCTGGAAAATCGGCTAAGTACTGAGTGCGTCCGCACTGGCTGTGAGTGCGTCCGCACTGGGAGACTTTGGATTTGTTTTTCAGGCTGATGCGGCCATTGATGTAGCTGTACAAAATTATACATTCCGAATTTGGATTTGTTTCCTTCATAAAAGTTGTAGATCTCTTTGTCCTGGTTCCGTCAAGCTTTGAATCACTCAAATCGGAGTTTGTATGACCAAGATATGGCCAAAATACGAACTGTGTGTCGCTGAGTGCGGATCGAGTGCGGCCCGAGTGCGTCCGCATTGCGCTCGGACTTTTCTGTTTTCTGTGTCTGATGGCTGAGTGCGTCCGCACTCTGGGTCAGTGCGTCCGCACTGGGCTCGGTTTCTCCTGTTTTGTTCTGAAATTCAAACGGGCATAACTCATGATCCGTAACTCCGTTTTCAGTGTTCTACCACTTTCGAAAAGCTTGCGAGAAGATCTACAATTTGCTCCATTTCCTGTAACTTAAATAGACTTTGGCAGTAATTTGATTGTTGGATATATTTCATTATATTCTCTACTAAAATATAAGATATTTGGTGCTATTATATGATAAAAACTAGATCGAATGTGTATATAATTTAGACCTATCAAATACCCCCAAGCTTGAACCTTGCTTGTCCCCAAGCAACATCTAAACTTGGACTACAATTCGATCTCTTTGATACATCTTATATCAAGTATGTTTTCTCAAGTGAAAAATTTGTATGATCTTGCCAAAGATTAAAACCTTCATGCAAACTTCCCAAATTTCAAGTTTAACCCTCGGATAATTATGACTCAACCCATAATTTGATTACTCTAACTTTTATTTCCTTAAAGGTCTAGAATTTATAAACTTTGTTGACCCAAATTTATTAAAAGAAATGACATTTTAAACGTGGAATTTTCAAATTCCCCCAAGCTTGAATCAAACTTAGGTTAGAAAATTTTGCGGACTTCGTGTGTTGATACATGCATATTCACATTTTTGTTATTGCTTTTGATTTTTTTTCAATTTGAATCTCTTGAATGATTTAGCACTATTTTTCCCATCCTCATTTAAGCACCGGTTAGTTACAAGTAGTTAATTGTACCCAACCGTTCTAATTCAAGGGTGCTTTGCATGCTCTTAGTCTAACCCTTCCACTAACACGAATGTCAATTTTATCGGGAGACTAGCGGAGCAAGAGTGCTAAGGACTCATAACCATAAGTACGTCATGAAGCCGTAACATATGTCATTGGAGTCGCCTTTTATTTTCCAAAAAATTTCAATTTTACCTAATTTCTCAATATTTATGCACATATCATGAATACACACATCCCTAAGTATTCCATCATACTTATGGATATCCCAATCTTTCTAAATTTAAAATTCCCAAATCTAAATAGCTTCTCTAATAAACTTGAATTTAATGCCCAAATTTCATACACCTTTATTTCCACAAAGTTTTTCGCCAAATTATGTGATCATTTCAAATTATTCCAAGGATTTACCGAAAATTATTCAAAATTTTGCATCAATACTTCTAATTTTGCGAATCACTCAAATTTATCAACAAAATGCATGACACAAAACTAGGTAAATATCCTAACAAGTCGGACTGGACCCTATTCAAGGTTAGGTAAAACCCTAGTTTCAAACAAAACAAAAAAAAAATTTAAACATGCCTAAACTAAATGCAAGATACAATTGTGAATTTCAGTTTTTCATTTAACCCTCCCCCCAGCTTAAACAAAATATTATCCTCAATGTGTCAATTCATACTAGAAGAGGAAATTAAAAAGAAAAATAGAAACTCACAAGATGTTGCTCGGTTTAACGTCGGGAGCTCGACTTGTTGAGGCTCAGTTTGAAGGTGGTGGATCATCGAGGGCAATTGCCTCCTTTTCGATGATCAGTTCATCTCTTATGGGTCGGTGGTCGTTTGGATTGCAACCAAAGAGAGGTTGTTGTTTAGGCCCGCCATTTGTTGAGAAGAGGATTCGCTGGCCTTGATCTTTGCGGCTTGTCTCCTCGTGATGGGGGTCAGTGCTCAAATTTGCAAGAGAGAAAAAGAGAAGAGATGAGATGTGAAAGAGAGAAAAGAAAGGAAAGTAAAGTGCAGAATTTAAATATGGAAAGTAAATATTTTTAGATTTTTCTGAAAACGTAAATAATGAAAGTAAATTTTAGAAATTGTAAAAAAGAAAATAAACTATTTTTGGGTTTTTAATTTTCTGAAAAGGAAATAAAGTAAATAAGGAAACTAAGGATTAAAAGTACTTTCCTAAAATAAAAACTAGTATCTATCCTACTCTCCCCGGCAACGGCGCCAAAAAATTTGTTGAGTATTTTAGGTATGGTGTTTTTGTACTCTTTTTGCCTTTAATATTTATAAACCTTCGTACCCAATAAATAGGTTAGTTGCAAGCGCACAACCTATCGATTGTAGTATTTAGGTGTCGATCCGCAGGGAGAAGGGGAAATACCAATTTTTAATAAAGAAAACTACTTCTAAAACTAAACAATAAAAGTAAAGTGGGGGGGGGTTTGTTCTAAAATTCTAAGGTTGGGTTCAATACCCGAAAGAGAGGAGTTTCAAACAATAAAATAAAATAAAGGAAAGAAAGATTAGTTTGTTTTCAAGTTTAAGGAGATCTAAGGGCATTCGGTCTACAATTCCTTGCTAATTCTATTTATTCGGTTTGTTTAAATTCATGTTTGATAAGACGAGGTTTCTAACCTAGATTTGATTAGCCTTTGGAACAAATATTAATACAAATACTTTGGGTGGATGGATTAATGTTCCTCGAATTCTAGGGCTGTCACTAACCTAGAGGGATATTTAAGTCACATGCTTCAAAGTATATATCGATATTTGTTCTAAGGTGTCCTAATTAGGTTTTGACTTCACGATTAAGTCCTTCACCAAATCCTAACCTTAATTCCTATAGTTCCGGTTTGGATGTCAAAGTACGGTCGCTTCTAATCCAAATCCTAAGGTATGTCTTTATGATTTCAATTAGTACTCTCCTTACCTTGACCAATGCTAGAATTTAATAAACTTAAAGCGGAAAGACACGATCAATGCGATTTCAAGTTACTTCAATTCAATAAACCCTAACCAGGTGAACTAAAATTCAAGTACTAATGAAATTCATAAAGAATAAATCACAGAAATTAACATCAAATCAAACAATCATAATAAAAACAAATATCCGAATAAGCTAGAATTAAACAAGTTCATGCATTGACCTAAACCCCTAGAAAGATAACTACTCTCTCTTGGAGAGATTCATAACAAAGTTTGGCAAAAACAATAAGAAATGAAATAAAGAAATGATTACACCCTTTCTTAGATCAAAAACCTCGATCTTGCCGACTCCTTGCTTGAATCTTCTTCTTCTCCCTCCTTGAAAAGCCATCAGAACTTCGAGAATTTCTGCAGGATCTCTCTCTCTCAATTTGTGGAAAATGGATATGTAATAATCAAGGTTCTAAATAGCGATTATAGCGGCATAGCGGGGAGACAAAAAAAAAAGCTATTGCGAATAGCATAGCTATAGCGAAAGCTATCATACATAGCGTTTTTTTTCTTTTTAAAATTTATATTCTATATTTCTACTAATTATCAATATTATCAATATTAGAAAATTGGAGTAACAATCAAATGATAACTAATCTAAGTCTATATTTTTTTCAATTATGCAAATAAGAAGAAAAAAAAGATCTACAAGATAACATTATTTAATAGTTCATACTTGATAGTATTACAGATTATAATAGACAAAGAACAATTAATTTTACAAGTGAAATGAAGTAAGTATACTTATTTGAACATTTTATATATTATAATAATCAAAATTAGCTTTCAATTGAAACGAACGGCAATATTTTACAAGTGAATACTAGACAAAGAGCAAGCAAAAGAAATAATTAATATTTGAATATTTTCTGATATAGAATAAGAGACTAAATCACAAATAGGAACATAAGTACATAGTTTGGTTTAGAATACTTATCATAGCAGACTATGTAGCATCATAAATAAGAACAAAAGTCCATGTAAATCGCAAAAAAAAGCTCATGTAGCATAGCGGTAGCAATAGCGCGTAGCGCATAGCGGTAATAGCGGTCAGCTATTACAACTATAGCGGTCGTAGCTGAATTAGCGCACTTTTATCTTATAGCTTAGCTTTTATGGTCCAAAAAAGCTATAGCGTAGCTATAGCGCTCCTATAGCTAGCTATTTAGAACGCTGGTAATAATGGATGATGAGAGAGATGAAATTCTTCCTCTTTTATAGCTAAAGATCTTGCTCAATTTAGAAGCTATAAGTGGAGTTAGTGGGTGCACTCCTCAGACTGCCATGTCTATTTTTAGCCTTCTAAAACGTGTCCCTGATGTGCCAGAAATAGAAAACCTCTTGAAAATGCGAATTTCTGGCTGTCTGCGAGTCCGGTGCGTCCGCACTGGTGGTGAGTGCGAGTGGTCTGGGTCGCATTGGCTCCAACTTTCCTTTTGGTTCCAAGTTTCCTTTTCAGGATTTTCTGCATTTTTTCCTGAGTGCGTCCGCACTAGATCTTAGTGCGTCCGCACTGGCCTTTAATTTTCTATTTTCCAAAGAATCTGAAGATTTCAAAAATCGGCTAAGTACTGAGTGCGTCCGCACTGGATGTGAGTGCGTCCGCACTGGGAGACTTTGGATTGGTTTTTCAGGCTGATGCGACCATTGATGCAGCTGTACAAAATTATACATTCCGAATTTGGATTTGTTTCCTTCATGAAAGTTGTAGATCTCTTTGTCCTGGTTCCGTCAAGATTTGAATCACTCAAATCGGAGTTCGTATGACCAAGATATGGCCAAAATACAAACTGTGTGTCGCTGAGTGCGGATCGAGTGCGGCCCGAGTGCGTCCGCACTGCGCTCGGACTTTTCTGTTTTCTGTGTCTGATGGCTGAGTGCGTCCGCACTGGGCTCGGTTTCTCCTGTTTTGCTCTGAAATTCAAACGGGCATAATTCATGATCCGTAACTCCGTTTTCAATGTTCTACCACTTTTCGAAAAGCTTGCGAGAAGATCTACAATTTGCTCCATTTCCTGTAACTTAAATAGACTTTGGCAGTAACTTGATTCTTGGATATATTTTATTATATTCTCTACTAAAATATAAGATATT
This sequence comes from Carex parvula, assembly GCA_025461045.1. Lineage (NCBI taxonomy): Eukaryota > Viridiplantae > Streptophyta > Magnoliopsida > Poales > Cyperaceae > Carex > Carex parvula. The sequence continues at coordinate 13,732 of JAJGRW010001729.1, read as the reverse complement.
TGGATGATAAAAACTAGATCGAATGTGTATATAATTTAGACCTATCAAGATATTCTAGTATTTATAAAGAGACACTAAGTCAGGAGATAAGCATGATGAGCTGTATACTTAATTACCATTTTTAACAAAAAGAAATAGGGGTTATGCCCTTATTTTTATATTAATACAATGGTAGAATCCAGGAATATTAATACAAATCATTTTATACAGCTGGGGTGTAATCATGTTTTAATCACCTTTTGCAATATTCAGCCCATTTAACGGATACTAGTCATTGCGACTTTGCGATGGTATCTTTCGCTTAGAATTTAAAACCGGATTTGGGAGAAAAATAAGCCCAATACGAGTTAGATTGAAATCGAAAATAATAATTATAATCGGAAGGCTCGATACGGCATTTATAAATACAAAAGACAACAAAAGTAAGGCCCATATTTAAATGAATAGGGGCAACTAATTCATGAATTACTCACCAATCTTGTTACTATGTTACTATGTGTACCAGTGGCTCTTATCCCAGCTGACCAAGTTTTATATTCGGTTTATCTTTTCACAATTCTTTAATATTATTTTTTACCCCAGTTACTACGTGTGATTCTTTTTGGAACGGATATTGTTAAATGTTACCAGTATGTTTTGTTTATGCTACCAGTTTGAGTATGGCACCATTAGTTGTATGTTCTTGCCCTGATTTGCGTATGATACTTTATTTATTTATTTTTTCCTGATGAAAATCCTGACTAACTGTTACCTATTATGGTATTGCCTCCTCTGATGGAGATCTAGAGATCAAATTCCAGCAAGAACTTGACTTACTTGGAGTTTTAAAGTTTGCAAAGGATGTGTTTACCCGCGAACTTATACTAAAAAAAATAATAATAATCTCGTGCCTACATTGAAACCGACACGGTCGCTGATAGATGAAATTACAGGGAATAAGTCATGTATTAATCTCTTCAATAATGTGCTAATAAAGCATTGTTGTTTGACTAGATAAGGAAGGACTAATTCTGTAAGAGGATTACCGTATGGTTTTTTTTTTTTTGTGTTTTAAAGAAACTAGTATGATTTGGTAAAAATGGTATGATACTACGATTTCATCTAAGCATTGTCTACTATTAGAAAAACCAGTGATCATCTTTCATTGACAGATGGTAGCTTTTTGAGTTAGTATTTGACTTGTTATGTGCTAATCAGCAGGGGCGTTTGGATATTTAATTAATTGCTGCCATCCTAAGCATCATCTTTCATCTAAGCATTGTCTAGTATTTTAGACCGTTTATAAGGACTAATTAATTGCTGCCATACTAAGAATATTTGCTTGTAAGAAAATTCTCAGCTGGACTGAGATATTGGCATAGCAAGTCACAGATACCAGATGACACATGATTTCCACGTGGAGATATTGGGTTCGAAATCTACAAAGTGGAAAAATTCTCTATAATATAAATAGAATTTGAAAAAAAATGGTAGACTAGATTTCCACCTTTCATTTAAAAAAAAAAAAATCACAGATACCAGTATCACCAATGAGCAAAATTTGTAATTAAAATAGTCTGTTCCCTCTGCGTTACCTCATATTTTGAGTTTTAAATATGGACCATCAAATCAGAATCTAACTCAATCTGGCCCAAACGTAGTGCACATGATCTCTTTAATATTAGTTAAAAATAATATGGTGGAACAGGAACGATCTCAGCCTTTCATCATAGATCGAGGAGTTAGAATTAATCAAGTATTAAAGGAATAGAGTTGGACAAATAACACAAATAGGAATAGTGCCAAGCCAACAGTACAAAAATATAACCGTTGAGCATGTAATAGAAGAAAACTAAAATAGACACGCACCAATTTTAAAGCGTTATGCACGAATTTTAAAGCAAATCAATGGTGATTAAACCCATCAAACCAGAATAGGTCCGATGCCCATCGGACCTACTCTCAAATCGTAATAGAAATAGCAGTGTTCTAAATAGCGCGCTATAGCGGCGCTATAGCGCCGCTATAGCGTTTTTGGACCCTAAACGCTAAGCTATGACATGAAAATACGCTAATTGCGCTACGGCCGCTATAGCGGTAATAGCGGTCCGCTATAGCGCATAGCGTGTAGCGCGCTATTTGTGCGCTATGGCATATTGGGCTTTTTTAGACAATTTATATGGGCTTAAATAAAGATCCATAAAATTTATTATGTATAGAAAAAAAAAATAGAATGAATCATGATGCTTAAGATATTTTGTATAGAAAAATATCGATAGTTTATGATATTATTATGGATATTTTGAACCGTGGACTTTTGTACTAGTTCAATATGAATATTATAATTTCTTAATTAATTTGATGTTATTTATTGTTCTATGAAACTTTAGATAATGTTAATATATAGTACAAATATATAATATAATTTTTGTAAAAAGAAAAAATGCTATTTGGAATAGCTTCCGCTATAGCTACGCTATTCGCTATAGCTTTTTTTTTAGCCTTCCTGCTATGACGCTATAAATGCTATTTAAAACATTGAGAAATAGAATAGGATTTGTGTAAAATTAGATGGTTCAATAAATTCAATTTTAATCTCCTCAGAACTCACAAAATCAACAATATTCGTGTCAATGTGGATTCGACGGTCCGAATTATTTGTGCAATACCATATAAACTTCAGAGGATACGAATTCATTAAAATGAGGGGGCCCAATGACCTTACCAGTTTATGTTGTTTGAATCCGAAAGAAAAGTACTATAAATTGGGGGGCATGTTTGTATGAAGGTAAGCACATCATGTGGCCGAAATTTTTATTAATATTCAAAAAAAATATTAAATTTCAAAATCTACATTCCATGCGGAGGAATTTTAAAATATGTCCAATCCGTAAAAATTTTCTCCAGTTCAAAAGCCAAAAACTACAAATTTCTTTTGCGGTTTTGGAATTCCAAAACTGTAGGTTTTGATTTTGGAATTCCAAAAGCGCAGGTTTTGATTTTGAAATTCCAAAATCACAATTCATTTTTACGGTTTGGTTTTCGTTTTAACAAAAATTTTGTTTTATTCGAGAACAACATTAGTTTTCATAAAAAAAAATAGAAACCAACATTAGTGACTTTTGTCATATGTCAGATATATTTTTTTTTAAATAGAGGGATCACAATATTTTATGTATTTATCTAGAAATGACTTTTGAACTGGGATCAATAACTCAGATTCAAAATATTTTTTTTATTTTGCAATAACACACAAATAAATATTTAAATTTTTCTTAAAACCGTGAAAAATCCGGCTTGAAAAATGTTGATCTGGGTTATTTGTCGCAGTCTTTCTAATAAATTAAATTAATAGTATTTCATCTATTTTCAAAGAAATATATAATATATTTCTAATATTTCAATACAAAATAAAATAAAATATAACACTTACTATTTAAAAAAAAAAACTCAAACCGGGAATTTATATTCTGCTTTTGGAATTCCAAAACCAAAACCAGAAATTTATTTCCCGGTTCTGGAATTCCAAAACCAAAACCGGGAAATAAATCTGTAATAATTCGGCTTAAAACTGGAAAATAAATCTATGGTTTGTGCAGTTTTTGAAATATTGTCAAACAGGATGTAGATTTTGAAATTAAATGAATATTTTGGATATTAATAAAAATTTCTGTCCACGGTTTATAGGGAATATTTTCTTAAAAAATAGATTTGATACTACTGATAATCATAATATTAATATGCCTTGTTCGGCGGTTGGTATTAAACAATTAATTATTGACCAACGAATTTGTTGTACCAAGAAGAAAAATAAATAAATAAAATCCCAATTAGTTATTGTGCCAACATTAATGAAATAAGGCGTGTTCGCGTGAAAGATGCATGTGGGGTTTCTCCGAAAACTGCATTATTAAATATTCGTGTAACATTCAGAAATTTGTAAAATATAATTGGTGAAATTGTTTAAAATAATTTGTCTGAAAAGTTGGTGAAACCAATAATATACAAATAGGAGTGAGGTTATGGTAATTTGTAAAGCGCACACTGATCCGTATTTCGTAGATATTTTTTTTTTTCAAAGTCCAAGCAGTCAATTAAAACCGTTTAGTATTATCTTCATATAAAAATGTATTTGAAGATCAAATATCATATTTTTTTTATTTATTTTACTATTTTCTAAAATAAATAAAAAATTATCTAATTTTGAAAACTTGGACCATTCAAAAATAGTGATATTCAACATATATATAAAATAATAATATTTAAAAAAAAAGTAAATATGATCTCGAATTATATTGTACATTTCATATCTACTGTTTAAATTTGAAAAATAAAAATATGAATTCATGATACTGATATGTATTTTACAGAGTACAATAACATCACTCGACAGATAATTGCATTAATTGCTAGCAAACCATGCTATCATGAGTACCTAGCATTGGTTCTTATCGAACCGAAATATAATAAGATTGGGATCTAAGCTTGATCCTAACTTGCTCTATTATATGAAAAGGAAGTTCACTCAATATATAGTACTTTAGTTATATTCAGTTCTTTATTCTGATCATTTGGAAATTTTTCAACATTAGCACGTTACATCTGTTGGGCCTGCAACGACCAACTTCCACCCACTATGCTTTGTTTTAGTAATTAAGTCATAATTTTGTCAGAGTTGTTGTACCTCATGATTTTCTACTAAATAAATCTCATAATCTAGCAATTTCTAATTGGGTTGTACTGCTGACAGCCTGACACTGTCCAGGGCAGAGATCTATTGGAGATAATTACGGGGAAAAAGTCATGTATTAATTAGCTAAGCAATTTTTTACAAATTACAAAGCGTAAGTGACCGAAATTTTAGAGTGGTTATAACATCAAGTTTGAACATTTGAGATAAAAATAGATTAATTTCGGTTCAGATAAGTTTTTACTTAGTCTAAAACAAGTGTTCATTTCGATTTGAACAAGGTGTTTTTTTTTTTGAGTAAAGATGTAGTCCTCCCATTCCAGTCCCCTAAACGTCCCCCCATTATAACTAACTTTTTCAATCATTGAACCACCTTGAAAACCGTGTAAAACGTGTAAAAGTTGAGTTCAGTTTTTTTCTTTAAATACTTATCATAAGTATGAATACTTCATATCTTAGGTATTCATACTTTCCATTATAACTGAATACTTTCCATATTTGAGTCCAGTTTTTTGAATTTAAATACTTGATATCTTAAGTATGAATAATTGATGAATTATATATAAATATTTGATATGTTAGGTATAAATACTTTCCATATTTGAATATTTGATAACTTGAAAAACGTGTAAAAGTATGTCATCATGGATCTCATTTGAAAGAGAAAAAAAAATAGAAAACATTCGTGTTTTTAGATTTGCAAAATTCCTCATAGATCGTCCCAAAAATTGGTTAGAATGAATGGAGAAAAAAAGAACTGCCTTGAAAAACGTGTAAAAGATGAGTTGTATTGTGTCCAGTTTTTAGAGTATGAACTTGATATCTTAGGTATGAATACTTGATGAATTAGATATGCATACTTCATGTCTTAGGTATTCATACTTTTCATTTGTATGTGAATTAATTTAATCAATGAAATGGGGACTGGTGGTGTGATCCACGTGACTTTTTGGTTGTGGTCCCCGAGACAGTCTGACAATTTCCATCACCGAAAAGTAATGGTCCCCAGTCCGTATGTGAATTAATACTTGATATGTTAGGTATGAATACTTGATGAATTAGATATGCATACTTCATATCTTAGGTATTCATACTTTCCATTTTGGGACTGAATTAATGTATGTTGAATGGGGGACTGACAGTTGTACTTTGACAGTTAGGGGGACGTTTAGGGGACTGAATGGGGGGGACTGTTAGTCGATCCCTTTTTTTTTAATGTTCGGAGATAAGTATTATAGCTGTAAATATATATATTCTGAATAGGCTTAAACTGAAATTTAGAAAAATGTTTATTTTAATTTTACATGATTGTATATTTGAGTATTTACAAGTATGCATTATGATTTTTAGAATTGTCTTCTAAGGTGCATAGAAAGTCATATGAAGGGTACTTTTAAGAGGTGAAAATTTGAGCATAGTTATCTTACTCATTGAGAATATTGTGGACCCAATATAAGTGAAGTATAGGTCAAATTTTATTTCATGTTTTCATTTTATGTATTGGCCATTATTATTTGGTTGGTTCCTACCACAAACTCATTGAGAAAGTATTTTTGAATTTTCATAAAATAACATTTAGAGGAACAATTGTCTGTATTCACATATACCTTTTTCTTCAAAAGCAATTATGGCTTCTTTAATAAATTCGGTAGGATCCACTTCTATAAATAAAAAAAATTAAAAGAATTCACATATAACTTCAGGAAAAGAAAGGCAGCATGTAAGGTTCGGATTCAAATTCAATACTTTCACACCTTTAGCAGCAAAGAGAAAGAGGAGAAATGTCTCATCGACAATCTCTCTTTCTTTGACTTCTTTGGATAATATTGAGACCACTGAGTGGATAGTGACCTAAAGTGAGGACAGTTTCTTTCTTTTCCCTTCTCTTTGTTATCTTGATATTTGGCATAATTTTATTTTATTTGAAAAAAAATAATTATGAATTATATTTACGTTTTTATGAAAAAACATTTTGTAAGTATGGAATCAATATTTTGGTCCAGAACTAGCTAGATGGACCGAATTATTGATAAGGTTATCCGTTGTTTACTTATGTACACTGCTGACAACACAGATTGTATAACAATGAAGGTAACCAAATCATTGATTCGGTCCATCTCGGATTTTCGAAATATCGACGCCACAGCCGTTTTTACAATGATACATCAATGCATTGTTGTTGAAAGAGACTAAATTTTTAAAAACTTGGACTAATTGAACAATAAGTTGGTCACCTAACCTTTCGAATCTTCTTTGTCGCGAGTGATATGCAGTTGTAATCATAGGGTGATTAAACTAATAATTCAGTTTATCATGTGCTAGACTTGATTCTTAATATTTTTAAAGAAAAAATATCAATCTGTTTTTCAACAAATCAATTCCTTATTTTCTAAAAAAAAAAAGTTAGATATTTTGAACCACTGTGTAGCCGAGAGGGACATTTATCCAACAGTTTCAGAACTTTTTTTTCTAATCAACTGTGTTACCGTTTCATTCTCCGAAAGAGATATGTCAGTGATGGTCTGATGCTAGATAATCAATTCTTTCTATACTGCAAAGATGTTGTGATATTAATGAGGAGGGTTCCAATGCCTTCATTTTTCATGCCTCCACCATGTCTCTATTTTTAAAACTTTAATAACTCAAAATTTAAAACTTAAAAGTCAAAATAAAACCGTTGGATATGATCTATATCATTTTATCTATGCACGTGTAAAAAATTATGACATTTCAATTTTGTTTTGGTTGTCATCAAGAGCTTGTAAAAAAACGTACTAATGTGTATAATTTCTATACGTTGATTTTTCAACTTATTGATTCACATAAAAACAAAATCAAAATGTGATAATTTTTTATGAGCACATAGATAAAATGATATAGATCATATCCAACGGTTTTATTTTGACTTTTAAGTTTTAAATTTTGAGTTATTAAAATTTTTAAAAATGGAGGCATGGTGGAGGCATGAAAAATTGAGGCATTTGAACCCTCCTCGATATTAATTGATTGTTTCATAATAAAATATACAGCAAATACTGGTCTTTCAAATAAAAGAACTCACCAATCCTGTTTAACATCAGAATGACAGAATTAGTTTCTTGGTAGTTTAATTAGGTGAGTGCTAGCAGCACACTTGACTTATGCATAATGAGCACTTACATAGACAGGCCGAATATTGAGCACTTATTTATGCATAATGAGCACTTGACTTTCAAATATATTGTCGTTCCCAACTTTCATACTAATGTTTTGAACCGCAAAAATATTTATACTTAACTATCGTGTAATAGACACATACTTATTACATAATTCACATTTTACATATATCCAAATGAAAAACTAATAAAAATAATTGGTAGGTATTTTGAAGATGAAAAATGTGAGATAACGAAATGTTGGATTAATGAGAGGTCATACTGATAGAAACAATGAAACAGAAGGTCCAAACACATCACAATCAGATCCAGGCAGGCCAGTCATCAACTTGCCGTCATTTTTATTAATATCCATAGTTAAATAAAATTTAATAAATATACTCAACTTGGCTGTGATTAGGGCTGCACAAAAAATTCGTAGTTTGTAATTCGATTCGAGTTTGATTCAAAAGAGTTCGTAAAAAAATTGATTCGAAATTGAGTTCGTTCGAAATTAATTCAAACCAAACTTAGTTCGAAATTAATTCAAGCCAAACTCAAATTGGACCTAGTTCGTTCGAAATAGGTCCGCAAACCAAACTTAGTTTAAAATTAACTCAAACGTGAACCGTTAATTTCGCTGATAATGAACTTTAATATTTTATTTAAGATAATATTTGGGTTTGTAATAATTCTAAGACTTTGGTGATTGTTCTACACTTTTATTGATATTTAAATTGTACTTTGAATATTTTGGATATTTGAAAACTTTGGTAATGTTGCTCCTGTTGGCTATTAAATAGGTACCGGCCATTAAATAGCCAGTTTGGATATTTTTATCAAAACTCAGCCGAGCTGGATATATTTATTAATTTCTAATTAATGTTGGATATTAATAAAAATGTCGGGTCAACTTGTTACTGTCTATACACCATATATTTTGGAAATTATTGCAGCTGAGAAATATGGAACAGTTATCTATTTGTTTTATTTCAGGCCTGCTAAAAAAAATATGTTTGGGTCATTTTCGTTTCGAGACACACAGAAATATATTATAAATTTTTGAAGAAACTTACAGTGTACATGACATTAGGATTCAAGAGAATTTTTAATAATATAAATGTTGATAAAATTTCATTCATTACATTAGGATTGTGCGGGCCCACAGATATTTCAACCAATTAAATTACAAAATAAAGTTGAAAAAAAAAAAAAATGAACGGCCAGCATAGGTCTTCTAGAAGGATTGTCAAGGTACATTATAGATAAGCCTTCTAGAATACATTGGATGGGGGCCCCACCCAAATTGGAAGCTATTATGACGCAGCAATAATTAAAAGAGCAATTGATAACATATTTTTTTCCCTCACATGCGACAAATTTATTCTGGATCTATAAATCATGCCATCTCAATTTTCTCATCTCACCGTGTATAACTGTATATGATGGTATCACGCTGTGAAATTATTATTTTATTACTTAAATATATATATACCATCAAATTTTACTTATTAGAAAGTATGAAATTTGATTTTCAAATACATATAAATTTACTTAACTTTTGAGATTGATTGTTTTAACAATTAAAAACAAAAATATAAATTGATTGCACGGAATGTTGTTCCACGCTATGCTGAGCATCATAGCCTTGCTCAAAATATATGTACATCATTTTTTCATAATTTTATATCAAATGCATCATGTGATTTTATTTCTATTTTTAAAGTTAAAATTTCATTACTTTGTTAGATTACTTTTACAAAAGATTGCGATGATAGTATTTTCAAACATATATCTACCTTTTACTATTCGTTTCAAATAGGCTGACAAAACAAGCTCGTAATTCGTGCATCGTTCATGACTTGCTTCTGATTTGATTGTTAATAGCATGCTCGATAGTGGATCGAGCTGTTCGCGAGTCAGCTCGCCAGTAGTTCGGTCCATAATTAACAAGCTGAGCTAGAGCCTAGCTCGGACCGAACCAACTTGGACTCTTAACGAGCTAGAGGACCCTTCTCCGAGAATTAATTTCTCACTGTGTAGGTTTTAGAGTTTTAGCCAAAAACCATGTGTTTCATCTCTTCTCTCCAATCTCGCTCTGGTGTTCTAGCTTTTATTGCTCTAAAGCTCTCCTGACTCAATTTTTGTATTCCACGCTCGTCTCTCCATTTTATTTGCTCACTTATCGAATATGTTGGTTGCAAGCATGAATATATGAGTATAATGGGTTCAAAACTCACAAAGTAGGAAAATCCTCTGTTTATTGTAATATAAACAGGGGTTTAAAGGAAGCTGGTAGGCTAGACCTCTACCTTTCATTTCAAAAATATATGAAGTATAATTGTATGAATAAATTTCCAATTATACCAATTCACTAGTAACAACACGATAGAGGAACTCAAATTGTATACTTTTGACTAAGAACTCACTGATAATGGAAATTCAATTTTGGTTGAGAAAACATTAGAGATGCTTACTTAGCTCGTGAGCTAGCTAGGTCCAGCTCGGACTGGCTTGTCACGAATTCAAGCTGAAAATTTAACTCGACTGACCTAAGTACAACGCGCTCAGCAACAGCTCAATCTGAAATTAACAAGCAGAGCTAGGATCTAACTTTGACCGAACCAGCTCGTTGCCATCCATAGTTTCAAACAATTTTATTGATGTTAGTGTTATAATTGAGGAGGGTTCAAATGTCTACATTTTTTGTGCCTCTATTATGCTTCCATTTTTAAAAACTTTAATAACTCAAAATTTAAAATTTAGAAGTCAAAATAAAACCATTGGATATGATCTACATCATTTTATCTATGCACGTATAAAAAATTATGACATTTCAATTTTGTTTTGGTTGTTATCAAGAGCATATAAAAAACGTACTAATGTAGATAATTTCTAGACGGTAATTTTTCAACTTATTGATTCACATAAAATCAAAATGAAATGTCATAATTTTTTATGAGCACATAGAGAAAATAACATGGATCACATCTAATGGTTTTATTTTGACTTTTAAGTTTTATATTTTGAGTTATTAAAGTTTTTTAAAAATGAAGGCATGGTGGAGACACAAAAAATGGAGACATTTGAATCCTTAGCGCAGACTTGTCGTTTGGTGATGTGATGACATTGAATAAATAATATCATATACCCAAAATTACTATTAAAATTGAATAATATTTGTGGATGAAAACGGAGCGGACGGTGGTAAACTATATTCATATTTCTTTTTAATACGGATAGAGATATGGATGCGAATCGAATCACAAATTTATTAAAAAATATAAAAAAGTTATTAGAAAATACTAAAATTCATAATATTTATCGAATTATAATAGTGAATTAATTTGTTTATAATATATAATAAATTATAGTATATATTTACTATTCGGATACATATAATTGAAATGTAAAACTATATTTGTATTCACATGTATATTCGGATATCGGATATCTATATTTAATTTTTCAAATATGAATTAAATACGGATCGGATATATCCACTCCCTTTTCATCCCTATTAATATCATTTGAAATTTCAATATTCGAATTTTGTCTAAGATTTCACAATTAAATAATTAATGCCATAAATAATATCATCATGATGGGTCACATTATAATTATTATTAAATATACCTCATCATAGCTATGTAGAAGTACTTTCTTCTCAGTATCTCTCATTATTGGCTCAAATAAAGTTTATATTTACAGACAATTAAATATATATATATATGTGTGTGTGTATATATATATATATATATATATATATATATATATATATATATATATATATATTTTTGATAAATGACGTCAAAGTTCATGCTTAAAAAAGGCAAATATAATTATCATTGTTTAGAAAAAGCACATCAAGATTAATATGATTTAACGTTTTTGGTTGTTTATCAGAAATAAAATAAAATCATTATAAATGACACTAATAAAATTTTAAATTATACAAAACTTTATTCCAATCTGAAAACGATATATGTCTAATTTTTATTGCATAAATTTTGCTAATTACTGTCAAGTGAGTTTATTGTAGATATAATACATTTTTTAATAAATAAGAGAGATTTATTGTGATATAAGTTCTCACTGGGAGAGATGGTAAAAAAGGAAAATGATTATTTGTCAAACAAAAGGAAGTGATTTGATTATACAACAAAATTTCACTCCGAGAGAACGGAGAAAACATTATACAGGCGAATGAAGAAAAGGAAAAGATAAAATAAAACCACCAGTACAAATTCTAAATTCTAACGACAAGTCGACAACGACAATTGCCAGTTTCAATGCTTCCAAAAAGAAGCCAGCTCATCCAAACTGACCGCACTACACCCAAACTCGATTCTACCCATCCAACACTCTCTCACTCTCTCTGGCAGTGGGACCCACTCCCACCTCCCCACTATTTTACCCTTTTCCTCTGCAAACTCGTAGAATACGACGCCGTTTCGCATCTCCAACGGATTGTACACGTACCCGCCTCTCTCAGTTCCGCACACCTCAACCGAGTAGGTCTTCCACGTGTCATCATATCCCTCTTCACTCGGGAACAGCCGTTCTACCATCTCCCTCGGCATCTCCTCCTCCAATTGGTTATCTGCCCCCTGCAACGTCTCCCGGTTAACCTCCCAGAACCTCACCTTGGTCGTTGACTGACACGCCGGACCCACTCCCACCACTAACAGCCTATCGTCATGCCCAATTACAACAGCCCAAGACTGCACGGTACGGTCGGGTCTCGGCTGACAGGTGGGTCCCCATCTCTTGGTCTTGGGATCGAACAATCCAACTAAGCCAGTCTTCTTCTCCATCACGTAAAGCCTGTCATCATAAGCCGCAACTGAAAGCCACGTGGCAGAAGTGGATCCATCGAATCCTTCCGGTATCGGCTCGGCCGACTCCCAGGCGCCTGAGTGTTTGTCATAAACCTCCACAGCCCCAACCTCTTCCCCTTCTTCCAGAACCATCGGACATCCGCCGCCGGCCACGACAACCCACCGGCCAACCTCTGCCACGACGGCATCCTTCCTCCACACCTTCGGCGCCTTTGTCGCCTTCCTCCATGCGGTGCCAAATGGGTCCTCTGAAACAACCATCGAAGAAATCGAGAGGCTGTGCAATCGATCCCCGGTGGATCCGCAAAGGAACACCATTGTCCCGTTGGATTTATTATCGGAAGAAGGTGAATTTTGCGGGACGGATACCCAGGAGCTGGAGAAAGGATCGAAGGCGTGAAGGGAGAAGATGGGAGAGCTGGAGTGGCGGAGGTGGCGGAGGAGAAGCCAGGGGGAGCGGCGGGGTTGGCGACAGAGAGAGGATCGGATGGCACAACGCCACTCGCGGGAGACGCGTGAGGCCGGGATGAGGTCAATAGTTGGCACCCGAGTCACCACTGCCTCCAAGACATCTCCGTACAGGTCCAGGTAGGGTTGGAGGAGATGGCTCTCTGCTTCCAGCGCTGCTGTCTCCATGGAAACGAAATCTAGTGCCATTTTCATGTATTGTATTATTTGTATGAAATTTGAAAAGGGGCTATTGCCTATTCCTGCGCATAGGCGATGATATGGTATGATATATTGATCTGATAGACTGATCCGGACTCTCTATCTCTATATATACTAACCAAGCTGGTTAGGAGTTAGGACAGTTTGCCTAAGGGCTTTGAAAAACAAAAAAAAGCTGGATAGCTGGATAGCTGGACAGTAGGAGTCCACAAGGATGGACTTTGTAAGTTTTAAAGTTACTTCCTCACTTCTCATTTCTTACTGAGATGCCACGTCAAGGTTCGGTGGATTTTTAGAGTGGGTTTCTTCCCTCTAATAGTTCAGTTATAAGCTACGTTAGTCGGATACTTTGGATTGGACTTCGTACCCATATCGGACAAGTATTTCATACCGATACATATTCCAAACGGCTTCGATAG
>JAJGRW010001727.1:0-38359 GCA_025461045.1 Carex parvula | reverse complement strand
GGTCCTTCTAAGACCTTTTTGGTCACAACTTCTCATTTCAAGTCCGAATTGGACTCAAAACACCACCTCCAAATGACCACCCAAATTGAATTCTCCATCTTCTAAACCAAAAATTGAACATGTCCAAACATCAGCCAACACCCTGAATGACCAAAATACCCCTTATCTTCAATTTAGATGATTCTATTTGTTAATAAAATGTAAATAACCATGCCATGAATCAAATATAATCAATGATGTATGTATATCTTTCAAACATCCAAACTCTTATTTTAAAACACAATAAATATTATTTAATATGAAATCACACACACACACACATGTACCCAAATACATAGAAAACCAAATCAATACCAGAATCTTTACATAAGTTCCCTTTTAGCCCTTTATTCAATTCACAACAAATAGGCACCAAATCCCGGAATGGACGAGGTATTCAGCATGGCTTGGAAGGGTCATCTGATGTAATTAACAGCGGGGGCTTGCGCCCGCTGGGAGTTAAACGTCCCCACAATCATTAAACTCTCTCGACAGACTGATCATGAACAGTAGGTCCGTCGAGGGTGAACCGGAAGGAATAGCAGAAAGAAAGAAATGAATGTTTCAAGTTCGATGTTCTTTAACCAATCGAGAGCATTGAACCATGAGACATTTAAATACATATGCACACACCTTCCAAACCAGCTGTGCAACTTTCTGCGCCCTACAGTGTTGTAATTTTGAACTATGACCCAGCCATAAGTCATAACTCGTAAGTCGTAACAAAGTTCGTAAAAGTTCAAAATTGAGTTCGTAAAATATTCAGTTCGAAATTAAGTTCGTTTGAAATTGAGTTCGTTCGAAATTAATTCAAACCAAACTCAAACTGGAGGTAAGTTCGATTCGGTTCGGTTCGTTTGCAGCCCTAGTTGTATATGTATTTATCTAGAGTGGGAAAAACGTGTCGTGCCGTGCCGTGACTAACACGCCGTGACTTTGGTCTCGTGTCGTACCGTGCCGTGACCAAGTTAATTTTTCACGTGCCGTGCCGTGCCATGACCAAAATGTCAAGGGGTGGTCACGACACGCGAATGGTCACGCCACGTGAGTCACGCCGTGCCTAAACGTGCCGTGACCATACGTGACTCGCGTGACTCGCCTGACCATTTAATCATAATTTTGGTTAGTTTATTCAAGATTCACCACTAAATCAATATCTAATGGTCCTAATTACACGTGACTCGCGTGACTACGTGTCGTGCGTGCCGTGACTAAATCTTTCACGTGTCTTGCCGTACCGTGCCAAAGTTTCAAAAGATGGGCACGGCACATGAATGGTCACGGCACGGGACACGCGAGTCACGGCACGTGAATGACACACGTGTCGTGCCGTTTCGTGACGGAGCCGGCTCCGCCGTGCCATTTTTCCCACTATATATTTATCTAAGATATCTCTTGTAAATAGGCGAGGTTAGGACAAGGGATAAGGCAAAAGAGACGATATCTTCACTGATAAGGCGAAAAAACGACGACGAAATTTCAAAAGGCCATAAAACGGCGCTGACCACTTTTCGTAAAGCTTGAGAAAGATGCATGCATCGATGACCGCTATGCCGTTTTTCAAAATTCAGAATTGCCAAAAAACAAAGGGAAGTGCCTCAAACTTAAGTTGAAGTTTCCGATTAAGTTTTTCATTTCTAATTTTCGATCTAAGTAGCTCAGTAAATTAGTTATATAATGAACTTGTAGAATACCAATTTTACTATTTTTGAAATTTTTGTACTATTTTGTACTATTTTTTATGATTTATGAAAGATGACACAAAATGACTTAAAAATAAAAGAAAATTGCCAATTTAGCGTAATTAGCATAGTTTAGTATAATTTAGCGTAATTTAGCATAATTAGTGTAATTAGCGTAACTTGCGTAATTTGGCGTAATTTAGCAAAATTAAGTGTAATTTAGCGTAATTAGCGTAATATAGCATAATTAGCGTAATTAGAGTAATTAGCGTAATTTAGAGTGATTAGTGTAATTTAGCGTAGTTAGATTTTAGCGTAATTCAACGTATTTTAGTATAATTAGCGTAATTTAGTATAATTAGTATAATTAGCATAATTTAGCGTAATTTAACATAATTTAGCGTATTTTAGCGTAATTTAACATAATTTAGCGTAATGTAGTGTATTTTAGTATAATTATGCTAATTATATATCAAAAGAAGTAATCTAAATAATATTTCAAAAAAAAAACCCTAACCGGCTATTTTTTAGTTGGTCTGAATTTTTAATCCAACTGGCCAAAAAATGACCGGTTTGGACATTTTTGAAAATATCCAGAAAGTTTGAGTACATTTGATATTTTTCATTTTATGTTGGATATTAATAAAAATGTCGGCTCATCGTTTAAAAAAAAAAGTAAGCGTTATAGATAGAACTCTACCAACCATATATGTGTTTGTTGTTAAAGCAGTAATATGCGTTATGAAAAGAATAAACATAATTTGGAAAACAAATTATTTAATCGGTATTATTAAAGAAATGTTAAATTACATGACCTCTCAGCCAGTGGTGAAGCTACATAGGTCCAGACTGGCACCAGCGCCTGGCCGATTTTTTTTTTTTTTAAATATGATTCTTTATTACATTTTTCTCAAAAATATTATAGAATTCTTGGGTTCATTATATTTGTAAAATTGTAATTTACTCTAAACATTTTTACCCCCTCTATCACACTTTCCAATCCCACCACTCTCGGTCCATAATTTTCTATTTTGTAAATGGTAATTAAATTTTGAGGAAAAAAAAGAAAAAGATAAAGAGGCCGGAAAACAAGTTTCTCATGTTTAAGCACACCAAACATGCCAGTTAATTTCTCGAAATTTTTATTGTTGCCACTCGTTAAAAATCAAATTAAATGAATATCACTGCTGGGGGCTTTTATTCAATACTACCACTTCCGCTAACCCAGTTCGCGCACCAAACTGGCCGGTGCGCGGACTGAGTTGGCACATCAGGTGGTGCGCAAACTGGGTTAGCGCACCAACCTTTTCACCGTATTTGATGTCTATTTTTCGCAACTCAGTGTCCCAGTTTGCGCATCACCTTGGTGCGCTAACCCAGTCCACGCACTGGCCAGTTTGGTGCGCGAACTGAATTAGCGGGGGTGGTAGTATTGAATAAAGCCCGCTCGGGATGGTAATGAATTAATTTCGATTTTGTTGAGTGGTAACAATAAAAATTTCGAGTTAATTTGTATGCGTGAACAAACAAAATTGTTACTTAATTTTAGAATGGTTTATAAGCAAATATCTCAGCAATTCATTCGTTTAAAATGACCCCCTTAAACACGACTGAAAAAGCTTACTAGTTACTACCTCCTCTCTCTCTCGCTCGCTCGCTCGCCAGGCACCAGTTATCCTCTCTCTCTTGCTTTCTCTAGAAACCAAAATACACCACCAGACCCCACTGCCATTCCTATTTCATCTTAAACGAAGAAATCTTTTTTGGTTCAATCTCCATTTTCAGGTACTGTTTGATTTTTCACATTGTCTTTCCACTAAAGAACAGTGGAAGTCGTTTTGCGTGTATGTGGGGATGCAAGGTATTTTCCTATTGGCGGTTTTTCTCTGAGCTTCTTTGTTGGTATTGAGAAATAGAAACATGCGTCGTTAGAATTTGGTATTTTAATCCTTATTTTGTGATTTTTTTTTCTCATTTTTTTGTAAAATTTTAATTGTTTTTTATCATATTTTATCGGCGGCCATTAGGGTATTTGTTTTGTTCTTTCATGCTGTAGTGCTGTACCTCCGTTTTGAATTATATTAGAAAAAATAATTATACTTAAGGATGATTAATAACAGGTTAATTTTTTTTAAAGAACAATATTGGGTTATTTATAATGAAATGAATTATAGAAACAAAGAATAACTGACAAAATAAATAAATAAATAATAAACAAAAATGAAATTGAGTGGCGACTATTCATTTACTTAAAAACTTATAAAATTGAGTGCATTGTCCTGAAAATATTTTGTATTGCGACAAAGGATCCCTTAAAAGTATGAGTCTCTAGTTTGTTTTTGGAACAATCAATGATTTTTTTGTTTGTTTGTTATTTCGTCGATTTGATGAAAACATAAGAAAGTGCACAAATACTAGGGACTATAACATAATCCAACAATTACCTAAGGTAAAATGTACAAATTTCCGGTCCCATATGTCAGCTTATTTCTTTTGTATACTGCATTGTCCTAGATTTATTTTATAGGAAGCAAGAAGTTTACAAAAAGGGCAAGAAGATTTATTACCTAAGGTCAAGAACATACTGATAACTTTTCCTTTGTTTTTTTTTTTTCCTCAGTTCAGGGATGGATGCTATGCTGCAAAAGAACACTAAAAGCTCAGTTATTTACAAAAAGAACCCTGGGGAAATTAGTATTTCACACCCAGTCAGAAGTTTGCGGAAGTGTGATTTAGGAGGCGTAATATTCAGCTGCAACAGTGCTACCATTGCTGAATGCCATCGAAAACAACTCTTCGGTAATTATGCAATCTTGCCCCTCAAATTTGAAAATTATATTCAGCGATTCCTGTGATTGTAACAGTCAGTAATTTGGGTTATTTTGGTTGCTACCCATAGGAATTGGTACTAAAATGAGGGGGGGGGGGGGGGGGGGGGGGGGGGGGGAATGCACCCTAAATGTCTAATGTTTTTCTGCTTTTTTTTTTTATTACAGGATTACCCTCTGCAGATATTATTTATGTAAGAAACATAGAGGAGGGCCTGCCCCTGTTTCTATTCAACTATAGCGACAGAAAAATGTACGGGTTGTATGTGGCTGCGGGGCGTGGCCAATTGAATATAGACCCCTATGCATGGACAAATGGAGGCTCTGAGAAAACCCCTTCTGCCGCACAAGTAATAATTTGAATTTCATGCCCTTCATATGTTTAGTGGATGTTTTTAATTTAGATTAGGATTTAAATGCCTCCATTTGAAAAGAAAAAAATATTCCGAAACTTTATGAAAAAATAAGATTGTCAGTCTGTCACATATGAACATAATTTCATATCACTTATCTCTGCGTGCAAGTGAATTGATATGCATTTAGGTTTCATTTTCATAGGAAGCAAGAAGTTTGTAAAAATCAAATGATGTGGATATATTTTATGGATTGTTTTGTGTGTTTTGATGCCCATCAAAATGAAGCCAAATTGTTGCAATTTTCTTCTTCATGTAGATGATGTGATAATAAATCACCCCTGATGGTTATACTCATTTCATTTTTTATTTTATTTTATTTTAAACTTTCTAAAAGGGAATCAAATCTGCTGCTATTCTCTTTTCGTGAACAGTAACCATGCTATCCCTCCTTTTCCGAATCTAACCGTTCAATTTTTTTCGAGAACGGATCTGGAAGCACCTTTTTCCGAGAACTGTTTTGTGCACGCATCTCAAAACTGTTCAATGGCTGAATTCGGAAAATGAGAGATAGCAGGGTTACTGTTCATGCACAAGGATAGCAGCAGATTTAGATCCTTCTAAAAGTGGAGGCATGACAGAGCCACAAAAAGTGACAACTTGAACCCTCTTCATCTATCATCTTAACAAAATTCTTAACTAACTAATTAATTTGTCAAACATCTAATGATGCCTTGTCAGTTACATGTTGAGATAATACGTTGGTTGGCATGGTCTAATTCTTATTCATTCTTTTACAAAGGTAGCGATCCGTATCATGACCCAATGTCACCCACTTGAAGAAGCTGTGTACAAACGGGTCATCTTTGACAATTATTATGATCCTTTGAAATTCTGGTTTGAGCTCGATCACGCTCAAACGAGGGTTTTGACATCCTTATTCAGGCCCTCTCAAAACCCAATCAACTTCAGGACACCACCTGTCATGGTCTCACTTGTGGAGACCCTAAAAAAACCCAAAAAAATGGAATCTGAAAAAAGAAAGAAAGGGAAGGAAGTGGTGTTGCGGCAATCTTATGAGGAAACAATTTCTGATTGGGAGGTTTTGGCAGAAAGCAAAAGTTCAAATTCTAATTCCAGTTCGAATGAGAGTGGCTCAAATGGTGATACTCAGAATGACAAGAGAGAGAAAGAACGCATGTTGGTTATTTTGCGAAAGATGGCGGCCGGTTGTCAGAGCCGGGACCCATCTAGCTCTAGAGGAGTGGGATGTGTCGAGGCTTCTAGTTCCAGAGAGAGTAGTGCTTTCGTGGACAATTTGGATTCATATGAAAATAGCAATTTTGCACGTCATGAGGTTTTCTTTATACTATTTTTTTTAAATCTCTTTTGGTTTTTGTTTACTGTGGTTATTTTAGTAATTTAAATTAAATTGATGCTGCACCAGTTTAATATACCTTCTAGTTGTAATATATTTACTTGCTACTCTTCTTAGTTGTTACAAGCAATAGGGGAGCTCAGGGACCGCATTACCTATTTGGAGGAGAAACAGGTTCCCTTCTCAGTGCAATTTCTTTATTTATCTAACTTACAAATGGGACAATTTCATGTTAAACCCTTCCAAAATGTGTATATCTCATGTATACTCCTAATTTCACCCCTGCACCTGGAAGAAATGACAAATATATCTCCTATGTACTAGTTTTAACTAATGCAGTTTTGAATTGCTCAAAATACTTTTAGTTTCTCACTGTTTGTTTCAACACAAGATGAAATAATTTGTGAGAGAAGAGAGAGAGAGGGAGGGAGAGAGAGAGAGAGAGAGTTGGTATACATGATAATACTTTTTATGCTTCAGACTTCATAGACAAATGGAATGACTTCTTGTTTATTTGCATGGGTGCACATAAAACAAATGTTCCTGTTTATTTGTTATTAGTTTCGTTGAATATTAATTTTTACAACTCAAAATCATCTCTCTAATTCTAACCCAGGTAGAGTCAGCTCAGTTGACTGCACAGCTGAGACAAACAATCGAGCAATCACAGTACAAAATATCGAGCCTAAGGTCCCGCCTAAGGAATCTAGAGTCAATGCTCCCAGCATCGTCTGCTTCTTCCACTAGTATCCCTCCAGATAGCTACAACTCACTTCAACAATTCGTCGAGCAGTGTCTGGGCTCAGATAACATCATTTATTTAATAGGGGGCAATAACGGAAGTGCATTCTTATCAGATTTCGACTCGTTCTCACCATCCTTGGATGTGCTGACACCGCTCAGGCCGATGAGCAGCGCAATGAGCTACATGGCAGTGACTGCATTGGATGGGAAGATTTATGTGGCTGGTGGCTATGATGGAAGTTGGTTTGACACTGGTAAGTTTTTCTTTTAATTTTTAGGATTTCTTTTCTATTTTCAGTTGAACCTAGAAAAATGTCGAAAAAAAATATTATATATTATGTTCAGGTCATGTCATCCTTTCTTTTGCAAGGATATGTCTGTAATTTATTTTCACACATACGTATTACATTTTTTTGTTCTTAAAAAGGTATTACCAGATGGTTGAAAAAAAATGTGCTTACAATGTGCTTTATATATTTGTCCATGATTTTCTTTCCAGTCGAATGTTATGACAGAAGAAAGGATGAGTGGACCCCACAACCATCCCTTACCCGTGAGAAGGGATGCCTCTGTGGGGTTTCCATAAATGGAAAAATTTATATGCTAGGTGGAAAGAACTCAACAGAATATTTCCCTGAGGTTGAAATGCTTGATCCTGTTCTTGGAAAGTGGATCAATTTTATTCCAATGCTTGAAAAGGTACCGGTCACTTTTATTCTTTTATTTTACTTCATATTAGCCCTCACAAAGAAAACATAAACAAATAAAACATCAATTAAGGAGATGCTGGTACAATCTTGTATAATGATATTTTTTAAGCTCTAGAGGAGAAATGAGATCTTTCTCATTTACAGGGGCATATGAAAGTAAGTTTTCTAGAGGAATTATTAAAATGTTTATTTGCTTAAATCTGTCAGTCATGGAAACATTTTTATTTGTTGGCTTCTTGCAAATTATAATTCTTTTTTTTTTTTTAATCTTCTAGAGATCTACATTCGGTGCTGCTGCACTCAATGGTGCAATCTATGCCGTTGGTGGATATGATGGGACAAAGTATTTGAGGTTTGGTTTTCCTATGCCACTGTTTCACTACATGTCCCTCTTTTTATTTCACATCTTGTCAAATTGTTGAATATAATTTTGAAGTGTGTTATTTTACACTTCAGAACAGGGGAAAGACTTGACATGAGGGAACATTATTGGAAAAAGATTCCAAACATGAATTCAAGAAGGGGTTGCCACTCGCTCGCCATGCTAAAGGACAAACTGTAAACCTCTCTCTCTCTCACACACACGCACACACACAAACTAAATTGGGAAAATGGATTCTTCAGTACCCCATATGCTTTGTCAACTGTTGGGACAATGTTAGTATGTAACCATATACTTTTTGGTAGAATACTATTAATAAGATGCGATTCGCATCTCTAGGCTCTTACATTACATGTGAGGGGATTACTGCTAACTGATGGATGGAAGGTAAAAATGGTCCTTTCGCTAATTGCTGAAACCTTGTTAAAAATATATATTTTTTTCTGGTCATTAGTAACTTCCCCAGTCAAAGAGACAAATAACTAAGCACCATATACCATTATGAATGCTACATTGCTTTAAGGGTTGCGGGAAAAATAATGAATATTATATTTCCTTGCGTGAAATGCAGTGAGCATATAATGATTGTTTTACTATAGTTAAATAACTGGTAATTGAGTATCCTTTCATTAATTTAGTTACGCAGTAGGAGGTTATAATGGGGACGTGGCTACGTCAACTGTGGAGATTTATGACCCGAGAATGCCTAAGTGGGTGATGGCTGAGCCGATGAATTGTGCACGTGGCTATGTGGCCACTGCTGTGCTCAGTGGTTCCTTGTATGCGATTGGTGGGGCCATCACTGACAACGATCTTATCTTGGACACTGTATGTTAACATCTCTTAACATTCTTCTTTTTCTTTTTATGATTCATGAAAATGGTACTGTTTATATAATTCTTTGCTTCATTGGGTGGTTTCCTTTTCCTTTTTTTTTATGGGGTGAGGGGGGGAGTTGTACTTGTACTGTGGATTATTCTTTATGTCAGAATAAAATTATAATATTTCTCTGATTCTTAAAGTCATCATTACTTGAACCTTTGTCCGGGACTCTGGAAAGATTTAACATTTATTTACTATGAGAACTAGTATATGATTTTATTTTATTTTCTCTGTTTTGTTTGAATAATAGGTGGAGTGCTACCGAGATGGTTCGGGCTGGACCAACACCGGCCTCAAAGCCATGGGGAAGAGATGTTGCTCTGCTATTGCACTCTGAATCCTTAATTTAAATTGGCTGTTCAAAGCCATGAGAACTAGTAACAATTTCAGGGGCAAAAAATAAATAGACATGAATTAATTTAAATTGCATAGATATTAAAAGTCAAAATTATAGAATGCATTTTAAATTAATTGAAATTGCATGGTATAGTGTCAACCCCCTGTCTGTAGGTTGAGCACTGAAAAAGTACAGAAAAGATTAGTTTAATTTATAGAAGAGAAAAAAAAAACAAATAAATAATTATAGGCGGATCCACATAAAAGATCCCAACAGCGCACAGATTCGTTCTAAATACTCTTCACAAATAGATGTAACACATATCAGTTGGCTGCAACCAGCAAGTAAATGCTGACCCATTTCTCTTCTTCTAAATGTTCGCTGTCAGGAACCATAATGTAAAAAGTAAAGCGTCAATTTAAAACAGAGGCTTCTATATATGTCCTTGTTTTTAATCGTTTCACCTTCTCTCTTCAACGGAAACTAGTTTGACTGATTGATTCTACAGTGAGAAACTAGTTTTGGAGAAAATTGATTCAGATATAGAATATCTAATCTAAATGGACAGGCCTCGAAAGAAATCCACGAACAGAGGAGATAAACCGTCTTTAAAACCCACTCCTATTCTCCATCTTTTCGGGAAAAAAAAAAACCTATATTTATTATTAGATTATTAGGTCAAACTATATTTATTACATAGATTATTAGGTCCATCTTTTCCATCCTTTAAAAGAGAGAAATCAAGCAACACATGAAGAATAAGCCCACAGTACAAAAATTCTACTTCGCTGGCAAGGGGAACCCATCTGTCAGATCGGATATTGTAGAAGAGCTAAAGCTGTTGTCCCTATTAACACTGAGACCACATTTAGTAGGAAAAAAAGGCACAAAATGCGCAATAGTTAATTGTACAGGTCCAATTCACATCAGCAAACAACAAGCGCTTGGTGAATACTTGAACAACTAGAAGAAGAGATAGAAGGGTGAACTAAAAGAGCTTTCAACTCTTATTTCGTTCAACCATCATCACTTTAAATTGAGCATGTCAGCCAATAGAACACCATGCCTTTCAGTCTGAGGAAAAAAAAAAAGACTTAAAATTGTGGATTAGGCGGTCCAATAGAGGTATAGTCACCTCCCCACAGCCCACAGGGCCTGCAACACCAAGGGCATATAGTTTAATTTGGAGTTTAATTTACAGAGAACCCATAGAAAAACAACAGCTACTTCTCATTAACCCAGTGAAAAATGCAAGAATATATGCCTTCATTTTGCAACTTGCTATAATGAAAATTACTTATGTGGCAAATTTAGTCAAATCATGTTCTTTAGCCACGAGCAAAAGCTGTCTTGTAAGCCAGGTCAGAACATTGTTACTACCAAACAGAAAAGTTAGATGTGTCTGCATGCACAATATTACAAATATACAACATAAAAGTTGGAGAGATAACCCTAAAAAGAATTAGAACTCAGACAAATGTTAGAAAGAAGGCGCATCCTGCTGATGTCATCATTTTTCAGAGTTGTAGGTGAGTCCTTGTTGGCAAGGAGAACGGGGACGCGTCCGATGAGCATCGCACTCAAATCAGTCTGATACCTGCTCAAAACCGTCAGATTCGCGTTATGATATGTGCGGTTAATTAGTTTTAGTAATAGAAGATGGTAATGTAAATTGGTACAAGGGGTCTCTAGCTGTCTCTTAAAGAAAATCGTTTCATTCAATTTTTTGTCACTTGCAGCAATGGTGGAATTATTAACATTTATTTATGTACATTTGATTTGTAAGGCTAATAGAACAGAATGTTTCAGCAGCCACTATATATTGAATTCATACGGTTTTTATTTTGTGTGTTTTGTAAGCATTTTCTTGATAGCCTCAACATCAGGAAAGTTTAAATTTTAAAATGCAGAGTGTCACATTATTTATAAGCAAGATTTTTAGTGCTAGTTGGACTGATCCTTTTGTTTAATGAATTAATTATTCAGTTGTTTATTATTTTTTGAATTGATAAATTCTCATGTTAAGTTTGACTGTATAATTTCCTTTCAAACTAGGTACTTCGATTCATTATTGAGTTCAAGTTTGATCAGGATTGTGATTTTGTTACTTATATGATGTTTATCATCTGCACCCATTCTTTATGCAAACCAATTTGTTTAACAACATTGCTTCATAACTACTAATAGCAATTATGCTAAAGAGCGCTTAAGTCCGACGCAGAGCGCATGTTAATTATAACTTTAGTGTTAAAATAATATGCTTGCAAGATAAGTGGAGGTGTATGCTTGCTAGCTAGGTGACATGATGATGAATTATGCGAGTGCGTGGTTAAGGATAAGTAATATGATAAATTATAATAAATAACAATAACACCAGACATGAATTTATGGCTGCTAAGTGGCCACTGTCATTAATTACTATAGCAATCATCATGAACCCGCACAAATCATGTCTTATCAAGATGGAAAAAAATAAACATGATACAAAATAAGCACTGGATTTTTTTTAGAAATTCAAAATTTAATTTTTAGGAAGGAAATGGCTGTTTTTATTATTAAAAAAATAGATAAAACTACACCAGTGGTGCAATTTCACCATGTGCTGGTTTTTTGGACCACACCATCAGTGTGGTTTCAGTATTTTTCATACATTAAACTCTATCTTAATTATAGATTTGTTCGAAAAACCTCTGAGATCACACCATTGGTGTGGTTTCCTCTGTCTATTCATGGGTGGAATCATATCATTAGTATGGTTCCATCTATTTTTAAAAATAAAAAAAAATTCAATTCATTTTTGATAATTTATTTTTTTAATTTATAAAAAAATCTAAGCACTAACATGCTAACGATCTGTTTCTGTGAAAATGTATAGCCATAACCGTGTCATCTCGAAGCCATAGCAAAGTATGTAAGCTCATAACCATGAGAAACACGAGAGAACAAAAAATACATATATTTGAAGCATCTTGGTTTTGTGCTCCAATCATGCTCCATATCTTATTTCTGTTTTCAATTTAAATCAGTCGATTCGAACTGCTCAACATAATCTCCATACTAAAATCTGTTTGAAGATCAAATTTTATATTTTTTTTGAAATTTTAAACTATTTTTTCAAATAAAGACAAAATCACTATTTTTTAATAGCTTGTCTCCTTCTCGCCAGCCTGCTGATATCCTCTCTTTCATTAACTTTTATTCCGTCTTAATTTCTTCGTTTCATCCGTTCTCAAGTCTTCTCATTCTCCTCCCCCCTAGCTCAGTATGTCTTAACACTTAACAGTTATTTCAAACTACTATAAGATGATATTTTTAATTAAGAGATGATTTCAGAATGTATTTGCCAATTTTCAGGATATATTTATTTGAACAAGAGTGTTTTTAAGCTCATCAGCTTAATTTCAAAATCTATCGAACTGATTTTAAATGATGAATATAGAAACCGATCTATTTCACAAGTGATGCATTTACAGTATCAAATTTATAAACTTTCGAACTAATTTGGTATAAAGTCAAGTGGATCAAAAAATGATGATAAATGAACACATTAAAATTAACTTATAAACCTTATTTTTTATTGTTTAACTTTATACAAAATTAATTTGAATGTTTATAAATGTGACATGTAAACATATCACTCGTGAAGTAGATCGGTTTCAACGGTTTAAATTCGTCGTTTGAAGTTATTCTAATATGTTTTTGGAGTTAAACTCACCAACGATTTGGTAAGCTTTAGAATGATGTATTTACATGTTAAATTTATAAATTTTCTAATTAATTTAGTATAAAATCAATCGATAAAAAAATAATAAAAAGAAAATACATTAGAATTAAATACTAATTTTTTTTTACTTTCAACTGCTTCATTTTATACTAAATTAAATCAAAATTTTATAAATATGACTTATAAATATTACTTGTGTGAAAAGTAAATCAGTTTTAAGAATTCTACTCATTTACCAGTTGCATCCTATGAATTATTTCTCTTTCATCATACAGCTGAAGAGTCAAAGCCCATAAAGGCCATAATGGATCGGGCCCGTTATCTCTCGTCTCCTCTCTCTCTTTTCTCCGATGACGTCATATAACCATATAAAATGCAATACGAGTGTTTCCATGGCAGAGTTCCCCTGTGCCCTTTTTCAATTAATAATCTTTGCTAGACAATTGCATTCATATCCTCTGCGTTAACTCAAAAGGGAATCTTTTGAGTTAATGCATCTCGACCATCCGATTTTCTTCAAGATTAGTGCAGATTAGATCCGCACTAATATTAAAGATCCCCTTATGTTATAGGCAGGAGCCGGATTGGCTCTGTTTAAAATCAGACGGTTAAGATTCATTAACTCAAAAGATCCTCTTTTGAGTTAATGCAGAGGATACGTATTCTAGACAATTCGCCTCTTGGCAGAGTTCTCAAAAAAAAAAAAAAACATCCTATATTAACACGAGGATTCAATCGATCTGATCTCATGTAAGTCGGTCTCCCGAATTTGGTCCATTTTTTTTTTTTTCCTAATCTCCGTAGTTATTGCAGGAGTGAAATTTTATTTGCGAATTATGCGATTAGTGGGATTGGTAGTAAAAAAAGGTGTGGTCGCTTCTTTAGAATACCTGCAATTTTCGAAATTAGGTTAATTTGTTTGTTTTTTTATTTTTGTGCGCTTTTAGCTTTAATTTGGTTGTTTTTGTTGATTGTTGGTATGACGAAAATTGAGCCTGGTGAGACCGTAAGAGTAATTTAGTGGAGGTTAATCGGGGCTTTAGGATTTATGCGAAACACTTATTTCTTTTTCCTGTTGATTATAAAAACCAGCAAAGGATTTACCAATTTATTGCCACAGTAGTACCCTTTTTTTTAATTCAATTTATCATCAGTACCCCTAAGCTCTGCCCTTTTCAAAATGCAGATAAGTTGATTCAACTTCTTTTATCTACCAAAGAGTATTGCAATTTTTCCAGTTTGATTCAAGCTCTCCATGCGAGTTCCTTAATTTCCCAATAAACCAAATCAGCAAAGAGGACACAAATTGGTCGATGGGCAGTCGAAAAATGCAAGGTGGTGAAGGTGGGGGTGGGCCCCACCGGACAGATTCTCACATCCAAAACCTAGCTCGGCAAGGATCCTTATACAGCCTAACACTTAATGAAGTACAGTCCCACCTAGGAGAACCTTTACTTAGCATGAACCTTGATGAACTCCTTAAAAGCATATTCCCTGAAGGAACTGCTGAGTCAGAGTCGCCTCCCAGACCCGTTATGGTTACTGGGTTGAGACCTGGTCCCAGTAACGGGTTTGATTCAGGCCTTCAGCGCCAAGGAAGCATAACCATGCCCCCGGCACTAAGCAAGAAAACTGTAGATGAGGTCTGGAGAGGCATTTCGGGGCTGGAAGATAACAAAACTGGAGACGACCAGTTGGGAGAAATGACCTTAGAGTCATTTTTAATAAAAGCGGGGGTGGCACTAGAAGGGCCTGGCAAGGATGTAAATACATGCGACCTCACAGGCAGTAGTGCTACAGTTACTGTGGCACAACAGCAGCCCCGAGGGATGCAGTGGTTTGGCTCAGGTTTGGGCAGCTACATGCCAGGTCAGATGGGACCCTCGGTAAATGTTGGAGGAATGGGGCCAGGCACAGTTATTGACGCAATGTACCCAGATGGGGGGAGAAGGGATGAGGTGGCAACTCCTGGGAGGAAGAGAACAGGTGGCTCTGGGTCTGGACCCGGATCTGCTTCAGGGGAGATAGTGAATAAGACGATGGAGAGGCGTCAGAAAAGGATGATTAAAAATCGGGAATCCGCTGCAAGATCAAGAGCTAGGAAACAGGTACCCTTTATATATGCATTCTTTATGTGTCACAGTTTTAATTTAAAATAATAATCAATGCTTTGGTTGTGGTATTGTTTAGCGAACAAGGGGTTTTTGTAATATTGGCTCCCAAAATGTATTTTGTCTTATACCTGCAAGTTATTATCAGTACAATCCATAACGGCTCAGATTGGGACCTGATTTTAGTTTGTGCTTAATTTAGAGCCCTACAGGAGAGGAACCAATAAAGATCAGAGTGTATGAGGTTGGTTTTGTACCAATTGGCACAAGTTTGTCTTTAACAGAATAAATGTTTAAAAAATGGCAGGCATACACAAATGAGTTGGAGAATAAAGTGTCTCGCTTGGAAGAGGAGAACGAGCAGTTCAAGAAACAAAAGGTGTGTCTTGCTAAAACAGTTGGTTTCGCTTGCTATACATTAATGAAATATGTTTTTGATCTTGTTCTGGGGCCATGCACTTTGTTGTCCTGTTTAACATAAAATTGGATTAATAATGTATGGTTCAACTGGGGCAAATGGGTTGATGACGGTTGAACGGGTTTGTGTTGGACCAACCTGCTCATAAGTTGATTTCCATTGAGTTTAGATTTGTCCAGTTAAACACCGGTTCAAAAGTTGGTTTCCGTTAGGTTTGAATTGGTCCAGTTAAACCCCATTTAACATAATCAGGCCTTCATATAACTAAAAAGGATAAACAGCCTGATACAGCAACCCTATCTGTGTGATTATGTACCAAAAAAAGAAAATGTCAGAATGCAAAACAGTTTAATCCTGCCGTCACACTGATACCAGAACTTTATATTTGGTACTAGCAAGTCATTTCAGCATAATACCTGGTCGGTACAATATACATATCTAGTAAACCAAAGGAACTTCATCTTAGTGCTATTATTTATTGTCTGTTTCGAACTTTTGATTGATTATACCTGTATTTTAACTTTTTGGTTTGTTAATTTAATATTTATAGTGTAATTGCCGGTGCAGGTACTCGACAAGATACTTTGTGCCGGTCCACCACCAGCACCCAAGTATCAACTTAGAAGAACTAGTTCAGCCTCTTTCTGATTTTTTGTTTTTACTTTGTCAATATTATTTTAACTCTTATCTGTAGATTGTTTTGTTTTATAATTTGCTTGTGCTAGGTACTTTTGTAGTTTAGCTATTGCGGTATTATTGAGCTTTAGATTTGCTATTATTTTTGTTAGTTTTTTTATTTGCTTTCATGTAAATTTTAGTGTGAAACTTTTAAGACTTCTTTATATCAGCTAATAGATAGTTTTTGAGTAATTGCCTGACGTTGCTTTCAGTCGCTTGTTTATGTAAGGCGAATTGGTTATGTATAATTTCCAGTACATAATTTATATTTCAGATGTACTACGACCACACTAAGGGCAATTAGTAATTAGATAAAATTATTATACATGTAACAGTCTCAAGAACCAAAACTCACTTGGTGGTAGCAAGCAAGATGTTCTCAAAATCATAACTGGCTAAAAAGAAAGTAAGAGGAAAAAAGAAAACAATATGGTTAATATCATCCAGGACATTGAATTTAGGTGTAATTCACCTCAAAAGGAAAAATTGTCATCAAGGCAATTATGGGAGAAGCCGAAATTGAAATTGCACTGGCCATAATGTCTTCAGACGGTTAATATTAGGAGAATGGATCTAATATATATTGGCCAAGCTTCGTACTGCAGGTAACATAAAACGAAAATAACATATCTAATAAATCTGATCCCTTCATTTCAGATTCACCGGATAGGAAAAAAGAGGAATCTGCTTTATTTTATTATAAAATAAAGAGAAATTTAGATATGATACCCATCATAACTTAATCAATTAAATATTTACCTAGCAAAACTTTAAATTTAGTTATTTCCCCATTCAAATTCATTGATTTTATTTATATCCCTATTTAGCGATTCAATTAATTAAAAACATTAACTAATACTGGCAAATTAAATAAAATGACATTTTTGTCCTAACTTCAAATCTCTGTTAGGCTCCACCTTTCCTCCGCTGATAACTGATCCTAGTGTTTTTAATTAATTAAACCACTATATAGGAATATAAATAAAATCAATAAGTTTGAATGGGAAAATAATTAAATTTAAAATTTTAATGAGTAAATATCGAATTGATAATTGATGAAGTTATGATGGATATATATCTAAATTTCTCTAAAATAAAATGTGAGGAGGAACCTGAGAGAACCGATGGGTAGCTAGAAATGCAAAGCGGCACGACAGATGGCAGTGATAATAAAAGCGGCGAGCGGAGTAGACTGTCGGTTTTGAGCTCTCATTTTCAACCTCCTCCCATCTCTCTTTTTCCATCCATGGCGACCTCCTCTGACGAGAAAACTGTAGCTCTGACTACTACCCCTTCCGACTCCCCAACCATGTCAGTCTCTCACTCTCTCTCGTCTTGGCCGAAGTTAATAACTTTGATTTGCTCTATTGTTATGAGCTAAAAACTGTTGATATGATAGCGTGGCACAAATTTAAACCAGCGATCCATATACCGTTTATAAATCAGGTTGGATTCTTTTTTTGTTCGATCCTTATAGCAAGTTATTGCTTGCCTAATTAGTCAATATTTAGATGTGAATTTCACTCAAAGAGTTTTGTACTTTCCATAATTTCGATCGATATACATATTTTGAAATTTCAGCTATGATTCTTTGGGCCTGTAAGATTTTCTTCGTACTGGCCCCTTTTCATGTATATTTAACTCAATATAGTTGTGGATAAATATAATTTCAATTTTTAAAGGTAAGTTAGGCCTTGCTTCAGAAGGAGTGAAGAAGAGAGAAGAGGAGGGAAGGGAAAGAAAAGTTTGAAATGTCACTTTCTCCAGAACTTGATAAAAAGGAGCAACCCCCCAAATGAACTATTTTTATCCCCTCCAAATTCTGGTGTAGAGGAGGTGAAGTGGTGAACTCATTTATCACTCATTCATCCCTTCCCCTACCATTGCATGGGTCCAGATCCTGTAAAGTAACCCAAATTTTGAGTTTAGATCTGGACTGTCCGACCCGAGGTGGAATACATGGGGCCCATTTAATATCCGTGCCAGAGCAAATCGGACGGTTCGGATCCAAACTCAAAATTTGGGTTACTTCAGGGGATCCAAATTCCCACTGCATCCCCTCCCCTCCCTCTCTAATGTTTTTGTGGATTTAATATCACTAATTGTTCCGTTACTTTAATAAGACCAGGCAAAAATCAACATTGATTTGCGCACCCTTAACCATTAAGCTAATTTTGGTCCAATTTGGGTTACTTTATTCATTTGAAGTTCAAACTACTACAAATTATTGGGTCGATTCAACTCTGATAACTCAGAAGCTGTTTCTGATATCAATTTTAGTGAATCATGTGATATACTGCAGCTATGATATTGTGAATTGAATTGTGAAATTATTAACTGCAGATTCGACAAGATAATAAACAAGGAGATACCTTCCAAAATTGTTTATGAAGATGAAAAGGTATGTCAGTATGATAAGAAGGGCAGGATCAGTTTACAGTAGCTAAATTTGACAATCTTGAGAATCATATCAGGAGATAAAGTTGGGCATTTATGTGAGAGAAAATGAACTTTTCCATTGCCAAAACCGTTGCATCCCTGCCACTTGTCAACTCTTGATCTAATGGTCCAGATCTAATTGATAAGTTTTTTAGATTTAGGCATTGTCAGTGATCCTCCTCTAAGAATAAGACCTGGCACATGCTCCTGTTTTGGTAATGTACTGGATGATATCAAGGGGGGCATCCCTTTATATCTACTGTATTGCCTGTTTGTTTTTTTTTAGTGGTTACTGCTTATATTTATGAAAATACCAATTTAAACTTGTGAAGGCACTCTTCAGGAATCACATATGTTGCATTAGTTGCATCTCTTCTACTTTCTGATTCCAAGAAAGTGCAGTAAGAAGTGGTGCTTAATTAACACTGTGTAGGGTACTTGTGATTACATTATTTGCTAGAGAATTGGGTTCAATAAGGAGCATAAAATGCTTAAAAATATGCTTTCTTCGATAGAAAGAAACTAGTCTCCAGTTCTTTTATGTGCTGTGTGTGTGGTGGCTTTTCTACTAATGAAATATAACATGATAGGTTCTTGCATTTAGAGACATCTCTCCACAAGCTCCAACCCACATCATTATCATCCCAAAAGTCAAGGATGGACTAACTAGGCTTTCAATGGTGACTTTTTCTTTTTCTTTCTTCCCCATTTATAACTCAGTGGCTGGTTTAACTGTTACTTCCTGAACATTTTTCTTATTCAGAGACATGCTTCCTGTAATCTCAGTGTTTCATACCATCTCATTACTAGGTTTCTGCAATAGGGTTTTAGTAACATGCCAGTGCAGTCATTAACCTCTACTGGTTCTCTACATTTTTCCGTTTACTTATATTGATT
Organism: Carex parvula; assembly: GCA_025461045.1. Taxonomy (NCBI): domain Eukaryota; kingdom Viridiplantae; phylum Streptophyta; class Magnoliopsida; order Poales; family Cyperaceae; genus Carex; species Carex parvula. The sequence continues at coordinate 18,757 of JAJGRW010001727.1, read as the reverse complement.
TATTTTTTTCTTATTTATTTCCAAAACACTAAATTATGAAGTGACAACTAAATGCTGTTGTTAGGAGGTAGGTCCTCTATGGTGTTCCAAACAATTAGAGAGTGTAATATATGCATTGGCAATTAATCTCTGTAAAATTTTCTTTGTGAATAGGCTGAGGAGAGGCATGTGGAGATACTTGGCCATCTCCTTTACGTGGCAAAGCTGGTAGCAAAGCAGGAAAATCTTGATGATGGCTTCAGAGTTGTTATTAATGATGGTCCCCTTGGATGTAAGTTCTTAAACTTGTATGAAATTTACCGCTTGTGGACATATTTTTTTGGAGAAATGTATTGGTTCTCACTGTACATTCAAGCAGGGTAAGTTCATGTAAATGCTTGGTCCCTGTATTTACAATCAATGTAAATACTTCTCACTAAACATTGGTATGTTGGTTAATTGAGAAGACTAATATCGTTAACAACATCCATATGTCAAATTTTCTGCTATGTCATTTGAAATGATAGCAAACACCTTTATAAATAGAATAGGTTGAGTGTTAGCTTTCTCTCTTAATTTGTTACAAAGTGCATGGAACAAATCCAACATATTTAAATTGCGAGCGCGCTATAATTGCTTTTTTCCAATTATTGTTTAGTGCACATCTTGAACTGTTGAATGTGGTTCATCGTATGAGTCTTAGAAGAACATACTTTTTTGTTGATCCTTTTGTTTTGCTTTGTTGTGTCCCCACCTTGAAACATGTTTTGCCAAATCTGCCCCTTGCATGTTAGAGATACAAAAGTAAGTTCCAAGTTCTTTTAATTGAGTTGATAGAGGAAGTTTAGGCTACAGTTTGGACAATAACCTGCAGTCATAAGGGGGCATAAATTTTGAGTGAAGTTCCAGTGTCAACTTGCACAAAGTGGTATTGGACCTCTCCAGTTTGGTACTAAGGCATTAGTCTAATGATTTATGCTGGTGGTAGTTTATGTTTAAGCATATTTATGCCTCGACTAATGAATTGGATAATACAAGAACAAAAAAAACAGAAGATAAGGATTACATGGAATTATGGTCTCTACCAAAATGGGCAGAATCTCGCAGTCTTTTTTGTCAGTGAAATATACTATTCATATTTGAACAGCCCCTAACTTCCCTTACATTTTTCTCATTATTTGATTTGATATGTTTCAGGTCAATCGGTCTACCATTTGCATGTGCATCTCCTTGGAGGGCGACAGATGAACTGGCCACCTGGTTAGCTAGAAACTATCTTGTTCATGTTCCTACTGTTTACTGTTACTAATAAACACAGTTATCATAAGGCTCTGTTTTAAAATAAATTTGTTAGCTTTTATTTTGTCATTTCCGTCCTTGCAATAGGAAAAATAAAAAAATCTATCACTGTTTTATGCTGCTTAATGAAGGATCCACGTCTTGTTTCTTTGTGAAATGAAATTCTTACGGGACGTGGCAGTTTCATGAAGTGACGGGTCTCAAGAGTAGACTGGGACTACGTTGTTTTATAATGAACTACGTTGTTTTATAGGATTTCCGACTTCCGAGTGATGAGTAACAATATTTTATTTTACATTTCTGACGTCAGGAATCTATTTTATTTTTTATCGTTTCACATTCAGTTTTGGGTTTCAAGTACCTTTCGGGTTTGTTGTGGAGCAACATGAAAAAGGAAAAAATATTCGACGGACAATTAACACTTGCATTAGCTGTGAGAGTTAGGTGTCCCAATAATCGGTTCTTTTGTGGCTCTTTCATTGAAGTCTTTTGAGGATAATATAGGAATGTCTGTGGTTATTTAACAATTCGTTTAAATGTTCAGATCACAAAGTGTATGATGGATTGATTCTAGGACGAAAAAATTATCGGTTAGTGGAATATATATATTTATAAATAATATTTGTTAGTTAATGAAGGGCTATAGGTTTAGTTTCATCAATCACCGATGACTTCATATTCACTTAGGTAGGTTGTTCATTTAAAAATTCCATTTTTCCTCCAGATTGACTTCATATTCACTTAGGTAGGTTGACTTCATATTCACTTATGCTGATTTTATGCATTTGAACATTTGGAAAAAAATAACGAAGCAAACTTGAGTCCGAACGCGTGCGTTTATATCTGCCGATATTTTTATTAATACCCCAAAAAAAAAAAACAAATTATCAAATATGTCTCCACCCCAAACTTATTTTTATTTCTACCCCAACCGCCCGTACACTGGGCGGTCCAATTTCCTTAGCGGACCGCCCAGCAGCTGGGCGGTCGACTCTTCACAGCCGACCGCCCAGCTGCTGGGCGGTCCGATATATATTTTTTTTTTATAAGCGGTTCGACCCCCACTGACCGCCCATCTCTCTTTTCTGCTCTGCCTCCCCGCCGCCCCTCGTCGCCGCCGCCCGAAAGCTCCAGCCCTCTCTCTCTCCTCTCTTCCTCTCTCCCTCTCTTCCTCTCTCTCTCTCTTCCTCTCTCGCTCTCTCTCTCTCTTCCTCCTCTCTCTTTCTCTCTCACCCGAACCCTAATTTTCGACCATCTCAGCGACAATCCGATTATTTTCGAGTAAGTCTCTAAATAATTTTTTTAATTTATATTTTGTATCTTGTATTGGCATTGGAACGATTGGTAGAAATTGAATTGTTAATTATCTTGTGCGGGTTGTTGATTTTCCCGACACGATTGAATTGTTCAAAATTAGAGTTTCCAAAATTAGAATTTGTAGTTTAAGGTTTAGGGTTGACAAAACTGAAGTTTATAAATTAGGGTTGAATTGTTAATTATCGTGTGCGGGTCGTTGATTTTCCCATCGTGATTTAATTGTTAAAAATTAGGGTTTCCAAGTTTAGAGTTGAATTGTTAAATTAGAGTTTAGGGTTGAATTATTAAATTATGGTTGAATTGTTAAATTAGGGTTTATGGTTGAATTGTTAAATTAGGGTTGAATTGTTAATTTAGGGTTGAATTGTTAAATTAGGGTTTATGGTTGAATTGTTAAATTAGGGTTTAGGGGTTAAATTAGGGTTTAGGGTTGACAAAATTGGAGTTTATAAGTTAAGGTTTATAAATCAGGCTTTATAAGATAGAATCTTCTGTTTATTGAAATGTAGCATGGTCAGAACTAGACGGGGACGTGCATGGGATGCCCCTCTGGAGACGGGGGAGAGTTCGCATGATCACGATGCAGAGGCATCCGGTGCAGCGGCATTCGGTGCAGAGCCGTCCGGTGCAGATGCTCCCTTTGGAGATTATCCCTCGCACTATCCTGACACATTTAGTCCTCTTCTTTGGACCCCACATGTCTGTCACCGTGTCTCACTTGCATCTATGGAGGTACGTTGGATTTGTATTCCTAATTTAAATAGCATTATTTAATATTACAGATAATTAGACGTTTATATTGAAATCATTGTAAAATGCAGGACACGACGATGGTGACAGTGAGACATCGCACCCCCGAGATACCATACGTCCGTCACCCGTTGATGAAGCAGTGCATCATGCATCTCGGGTTGTATCAGTTGGCCACCATGCCTCACTGTGATATTGACCAAGCTCTCGTTTGCGGTCTAGTGGAGAGATGGCGACCGGAGACGCATACATTTCACCTTCCGGTTGGGGAGATGACAGTCACACTAGGTGACGTCAGCGCCTTATGGGGTTTACGGATAGATGGCGACCCCATCGGTGGTGTCTCAGACCATCCGGACCTGATGGACATGATACCGGATCTGCTGGGGGCCCATCCGACGGAGAGGATGAGGAGGAGTGCCGGTATTCCAAATACTGCATTAGTCTTGCGGCGCTCCGCAGTTACTTCCACCGGCGTAGGATCACCCTGTTGGGTAATCGCTGTACCCTTTGATTAGGTTAAGTATGCGGAAAGTTGGTAAAACAAAAATTTTACTTTTAACTTAACCCTAGGATTAAAAGAGTTACGTCGGAAAGCCAAACGAAAGTTCATTTTCCAGTCTTTCCCTTGACATAATCTTTTAATCCTACTTAGGATCTACTCCCTGATTGATTTCTAAAATAATATTTATTTAACATTTAAATAAATATAAATAACATTTATACCTTGTTTCCAAATTACAATTGGAATGCAGACCGAGCGAGAAGACCGGATCTGAGCAATGTCTTCTTTCGGAGCAATGACTTCTCTCGGAGCACCAAACATATGGTGCCTCTATAGGTTATCCACCAGGACTAACCAGAGAGCGATTTATTTCTTTTGCCAGAAATACTGTAAACTGCGGTATTACGCAAAAACACTATTCACGAGAAAAAGACAAAATAGCAGAATTCTCGACCCGCAGTTATTCTGATTTTACTAAAAGGCAAAACAGAAATATCGCGACTTTTGAGAAAACACTATTCACCAAAATCCTGCAAACACTATTCAACAACTCGAAAGATAATACGTAACTGTTACGTATAACTTTCGTTTAAACCGCAACACTATTTGGGAGAGAAAACTAGAAAGAGAACGATAACAGAACCAATTCGAATCGAACTCAGACTTTTCGAACTTTTCAACTTATGAATTCTCTTGCCCCTACCCCTCTATTTATAGGGTTAGGGAGGTGCTTATAAGCTGCTTGCAGCGAGGTGCTTGCAGGCAGGTGCTTGCAGCGAGGTGCTTGCAGGCAGCTGCTTGTAAGCTACTTGTAAGCTGCTTGCAGCAGAGGTGCTTATGTGGATAGGATTGATGACATGTCATGTGGATAGGATCGGTGACGTGTCATGCGGATAAGGACAAATCTGAAAAGACCAGAATGCCCTCGCCCCAAACACAATTAATATCCGTATAATTATTCTGAATAATTATATTTCTTGCGGTTGTTGATTTCGGTAATTTATACAACGTGTCCTACACGTTTATAAATTAACCGGTTAACTTTTATACAACGTGTCATACACGTTTATAAATTAACCAATGTTTCTGCTTGTCATTTTTACATGACATTTATAATATAATTATATCAAGTATAATTAATTATAAACCATCTTATTATTGATCATAATCAATTTATAATCAATCAATAAGATTCTCCGATTAACTCCTATAGATGTGACCCGATAGGATCTGTGTTATGTTGGTAAATAGAATTAAAACCGTTTTAACTTCTATAATCATGAGAGGCATCTGGCAAAACGCATCATGACCATCCAATTACACAAGATGATGTCGTACAGTACAATATCACGATCCAGTAAACTATTTTACTCGTGTTTAATTCTTTTGTCTCATAGCTGTCAGATTAATTTCAAGGTAGGTTTGTGTCATCCTTGTAAATTAATCTTTTCTTGATCTTGAGCAGATTATCAAATATGATTACTCTTGTATTCATACTGCTAGCAGATATTCTTACTCTATCAAGGGGCCCAGTGACACTATAACTCGTATAATAAATACGAGGGACAATAGTACTTTTGGTAGACCATCACTACCTCAGCTAAGTTATGTATACCGAAGAGCTACCGTTATAGCTACTTTTTACAGATAGCGTTAGGTAACAATCACACATACACATCTCTTAGTTAGGAAAGATGAATACCTCATACTTTAGAATTTATGTTACGTCAAGAAATTTTCAACAATGAAATAATACAATGTTTAAAACATAATAGAAAATTTTATTGATGAACTAAGAGTTGAAATTTAAAATAATTATAACATTAGTCAGAAATTTCGAAATAGTCAGAGTTAATCGAATTCTGAAATTTATATCTTGAAATTATATCTTACAAATTAAAATTACATTTATATAAATAGGTATATATATGGGGTTATATGCATCTTTTTCTTCTTTACGCAATATTAAACAAATGCGAGGGTTTATTAGCAAAAATACCAAAACCAACAAATATCTCCTTTCTTCTTTCCTGCGTGGTCCGACCCCTTTTTCTTTCCTCCTTGCTTGTGTCCGCCAAATGAAAGAGAAAGAGAGAGAGAGAAGAAAAGAGAGGGAGAGCTCCGAAATCCCGTCGGATTGCGCCACCGTCCGGGAAATCGAGGTTGAAACCGAGAAGTCAGCTGTAGATCTCTCCTAGCCATTCCGTCGGTAATTTTTCTTTTCCCTTCTTCGTTTGAAAATCCGAGATTTCTCGAATCCGCGGGTTGTTCGTTTTAAACCCGAGATTAGTGTAGAATTGATCGAACTCTAACTCCTTTGAACTTCTCATCTCTCGTTTACCGATTTTCTACGTGATTTCGTCTCCCATTTTGGATTTCCCATTCTAGGGTTTTGATACCAAATCCCAAATTGAAACGCGGCATTGATTGATTAGGTTAGTCCGACCGACTAGACTTGTCCTCGGTAGGGTTATCTCTTGATCGGGAAAGGTTAGAACGTGTAATGGTTAAAATCGAGGTTTCGACCAAATTAGGGTTACACCAACCGGCCAATCGAATTGATGCGTAAACCAGAATAGCGAACCAGTACAGGAATGAGACCTAATTGAGGTGGTATACGTGGAATGTAGGTGTAGGCTCGGTTGAACAAAGGTTTGCGGGGCATTCCGAGGCGCCTGATCTGTAGTCACGCGGTACGCCTATTGCCAGCAAGTGCGGGATTCTTGGACTTGTTTGATAATTTATATTCATGAATTAAACTGCTTCCAATTGTCATGTTGAACTGCTTGATTGATTGCATAATCATATTGTTTGAATCATATGCATAACCGTATTAAATTAGAACTGATATGTACTGAAATCGCATTATTGCGGGCCGCAACAACTCCCATTACGGGCCGCAACAACTCCCATTACGGGCCGCAATCAACAGCGTAGCTCAAAACATGAACTGAAAAATTCTCTGACTGCTTGGCTGCGGGCCGCAATAACCTCATTGCGGGCCGAAATAAAGTCATTACGGCCGCAATGAACATACCAGGAGAAATGCTCTCTGGCTGAAATTGGGGTGCTTGGTTGCGGGCCGCAACTACAGTCACTGCGGGCCGCAATGAGAGCCTGGAAAATGAAAATCAGAGTTGAAAACTTGTGGGTAGTTGAGTGCGAGCCGCAATAACTCCTATTTTAGTCCGAAATGAATATCATAGTTGTATTTGCATGTTGAATGGTATATCGTTTGTTTGTGTTCTTTTGTTTTGAGAACTACGGTCGAAAGTCCCCAACAATTTATGACTATCTAGGATGGTCGGTAACGTTTCGAAATCAACGCTGGGCGATGACTCGAAACCATGTGCGCATATGAGGATAATTAATCATTGCTGGGCAGTGATTGATTAAGATCAGTCAATGCTGGGCAATGACTGATCGTGACGGAGACTTTGGGTGACTGTGAGGAAACGATGAAATGGAGTCATATCCAGTCTGGGACAGGAATGACAGTTTGGTTTGACATGTTGCAAATGGACGATTATGAGCTTATTGCATACGAATTTTTCTTTCTTTCTGATTATGAACCAGACCTTAGTTAATGGTTAAGCCAAAGCACTGCGGATGGGTGTCAGATAAAGGGTCCAGCCGGTGGGCCATCTGTAGGTGTCAGTGACATTGCAGATGTGGGTTGGATAAAGGGTCCAGCTCGGTGGGACATCCGTAGGTGCTACCAGCTGTAATAAACTGAGTTAAGCCAAAAACGTGCGTGTTTGAGATTCATCTTGGAAATTCCGTAACTTGTGTGTCATTTGGTAAATTGTTGTCGATCATATGCACTTGCTTTATTTATAAATATGCATAGGTCTGAACTGCTTTTGTATGGTTTCATTTCTGAATATAGATTTTGATTGCAAGTCCAATAATCTAAACTGTGGCAAAATTCGCACTGAGAAATTATTTCTCACCCCCACCCTTTGGGTTCTTTTACAGGTTGCGATACGACTGATTCTGGAGAGGCATACGAGTAGTAGGCCTTTGGTACATGTCCCCATATTACCTTAGGGGTTGTTTTGTTATTTGACTAGAGATGTATAGATATTTTTGTTGGATAGTTCTCGGTCATACCCTATGGTCGGTATCCGTATGAGATACGTTTTGTATATGCCACTATTACCATATGTTGGGGACTTGGATTGTTATATATAAACTTGTTTTATTCGTTTATTGTGCTATGATGAGTTATATCGTATTTGCCTTGTAAGCATACATGGAGTTGTATGCTTACGGCGGGGCTCTGTCACTACGCATGGCTGCGGGGTGTGACAATTTAACACTGAATGAAAGCATTAATGACACGAACACAATTCCATATAATGTTTCATTCGGAGTCTGTCAAATACCATGTTCTCTAACATGTATCTATGTGATTAAATTGACAACTCCTTGTCTATGGTCAGTAAAACTTTAACCATCATTTAATCCACATACTAACCTTTAATTGGTTAATTAGTGTTCTTTGCTAATTACCTCGGTCAGTGACTATTAAGAGTATTTATCATCTATATTATGAAGTTCTACTCATTTCGAATCCGAATGCCGAAATGATCCATAATTCGATAAAACTCAAAGAACAAAATGATAATTTTATTAATCATTCAATTCATGAACAAAGCTTTATATAATTAAAGTATCGTATTATTGATTTCTAGATTATTACACTAACAATCTCCCACTTAAGCTAGAGTCAATCATATTGCCCTGCTAATTATACAAGTCTCTATTTTCTCAAAGATCTCATAGATCCCAAGAAAATCTCACAGCCTATCTTCTATGTGTTCCAGACCCATAGAAACTGTATGCATCCGGTGCATGGCTTGAGTTAAAGTTTTGTGAGTGGATCAGCTGTGTTGCTGACTGTGTCAACTCTACAAATCTTTACATCACCTTTGTTTATGATATCTTATATCAGGTGATAACGTCTTATTTTTACTCGAGTTGTCACGGTCGGTTTGGAAACTTGTATCGGTGTAACTATTTACAATGAGTTCAGAATCACTGCCGTAGATAAGGATCATATCCTTATTTCTTCTCAAGTATTTCAGGATATTCTCTGCAGCGTTCCAATGTTCCAAGCCTAGATTAACCTGATATCTACTCGTTACACTTAATGCGTACGAGACATCAGGGCGAGTGCACAACATGGTGTACATGATAGACCCAATAGCCGAAGCATATGGTACTCTACTCATCACGCTTCGCTCATCAGTTGTCATAAGACACTGAGTCTTGCTAAGTTGAACACCATGTGACATTGACAGGAATCCCTTCTTGGAATCCTGTATGCTGAACCGATTCAGCACTTTTGTCAATGTACGTGCTTTGACTCAATCCTATGAGTCTCTTTGATCTATCTCTATAGATCTTTATGCCTAGTATATAGACAGCCTCGTCCAAATCTTTCATTGAGAACACTTTCTTTAATGAAGACTTGGCTAATTTGAGAAAAGAAATATCGTTCCTGATTAGGAGTATGTCGTCTATATATAAGATTAGAAAAGCGATGGCACTCCCACTAGTCTTCCTATACACACAAGGTTTTTCTTCGCATCTGACGAAGTCAAACTTTTTGACTTCTTCGTCAAACCGAAGATTTTAATTCCGTGATGCTTGCTTCAATCCATAAATGGATCTAAGAAGCTTGCATACTTTCCCAGCATTCTTTGGATCTTCAAAACCTGAGGCATATACACGTCCTCTTCTAAGTTTTCATTTAAGAAAGCAGTTTTGACATCCATTTGTCATATTTCGTAATCATGAAATGAGGCAAGTGCTAGGAGTATCCGTATTGACTTGAACAAAGCCACGGGTGAAAAATTTCATTATAGTCAACTCTTTGAATTTGTTTGAAACCTTTCGCTACTAGCCGTGCTTTATAAACAGTCAAATGACCATCCATGTCTGTTTTCCTTTTGAAAACCCACTTGTTCCCTATGGGTTTTACCCCATCAAGTGGTACGACTAGGTTCCAGACCTGATTGTCGTACATGGATTGTATTTCGAATTTCATGGCCTCCAGCCATTTATCGGAGTCGGGCCTATCCATTGCTTCTGCATAAGTCAGATGATCTTTAGTGTCAAACACTGAGACTTCGTGAAGTCCCATGTACCTCTCAGGTGCATGTACTATCCTTTCTGACCTACGTAGGACTTGTGCTTGCGGCTATTGAACTTCATCCACAACTGTTTGCGGGTTTAGTTCTACTTCAACTTGCGTCGAAGTATATGAGCTCGGGACTGGAACCTCTTCCACAACTGTTTGTGGATTTGGTTCTTCCAAACGCTCATCAGCCGAAGCATCAAGTTGTGGGATTATCTTATCAACTTTTGATATGATATCCTGTGATGTATCTTGAACCTTTTCAAGTATTACATTACTCCCACTACTTTTTCTTGCAAGAAACTCTTTCTCCAAGAATATACCATGACGAGCAACAACTATTTTGTTCTCGGATTGGTGATAAAAGTAATATCCTTTCGTTTCCTTAGGATATCCTATAATAAAGCATTTATCAGATTTGAGTTCAAGTTTTTCAGACGTCATACGTTTGACAAATACTTTGCAACCCCAAATTTTAAGAAAAGATATATTTGGAACTATTCCAAACCATAACTCGTACAGAGTCTTTTCTACTGATTTAGATGGAACCCTATTTGTAGTTAGTGCAACAGTTTCTAGTGCGTGTCTCCAAAACGATTTTGGGAGGGTGGCTTTACTCATCATAGAACGAACCATGTCAAACAAAGTTCGATTCCTTCTCTTGGAAACACCATTCCATTGTGGTGTCCCTAGAGGCGTGAGTTGTGAGACTATCCCACATTCTTTCAAGTACGTTTTAAATTCCTGACTCAAATACTCGCCTCTACGATCTAATCGTAAGGCTCTGAACTTTTGTCGAGTTGGTTTTCTACTTCAGTCTTGAATTTCTTGAACTTTTCAAAGGATTCAAACTTATGTCTCATCAGGTAGACATAACCATATCTACTAAAGTTTTCAGTAAACGTGATAAAGTAATAATAACCATTTCTTGTACAAGTACTCATCGGTCCACATACATCACTATGTATAAGACTTAATAAGTCACTTGCCCTTTCACCTTTCTTGGTGAAAGGAGCCTTGGTCATTTTTCACGTAAATAAGATTCGCATGTGTCAATTGATTCAAAATCAAATTTACCAAGAAGTCCAACTTCTTGATGCGTTTCTCGTTTATATGACCTAGGCGACAATGCCACATGTAAGTCGTACTTTCATGAGACGTTTTGAGTCATTTTATTATTGATGTTGAACACGGGTTTATCCATTTCCAGTATATAAAGACCATTTATCATATAAGATGATCTATAATATAATTTATTTTTATAAATAGAACAACGATTGTCCTTTTATAACAAATGAAAAATCATTCATCTCTAAACATGAGATTGATATAATATTTCTGGAAATGCTAGGAACAAAATAGACATTTTCTAGTTCCATTACAAACCCGCTAGGCAAATACAACTTTATACTACCGACAGTCATGGCTGCAACACTTGCTCCATTTCCAACTCAGAGTTGTATTTTCTTGTTGCTTAACTTCCTCTTATTTCTTAGTGACTGCATATTTCGAATAAATATGAGCACATGATCCGGTATCTAATACCAATCATTAAGAGAGGTTGCAACGTTTATTTCAACAATATATCTGAGAATGAGGCTTTTGAGACATTCCCAAACTTCAGATCTCCTAGGTATTTCGGGCAGCTTCTCTTCCAGTGACCCTTGCTATTACTATAATAGCATTCGGTGTCAGGAGAAACCTTTATCTTGGGAGCGTTTGTTACCAGAACAAACTTCCCTTTGCCTTTGTACTTGTGAGCCTTTTTTCTTTTCGCCTTTTTGATCTTTCTCCCACCATCTTGGATCATGAGGACATAAGAACTTTTCTTCATGTTGCCCTCAGCGACCCTCAACATCCCTTGGAGCTCCTGCAAACTCTTATCCATCCCATACATATGAGGAAGAGAGTTCAGGATAATGTCCGTTGTCAACTCTTTGCTCTACGGACCGTTTAAGCTTCTCCAGTTGCTCCACATCGCTCGTCATACGAAGCATGTGAGAACTGATAGAACTGCTCTCTGCCATTTTGTGACTCAACAGAGACTTAGTCACTTTATACCTCTCAACACGTGATTGCTCTTGAAACATTTTCTTAAGCTGATCACACATGTCGTAGGATTTGGTATCCATGAATCGCCTTTGCAAATCAGGACCCATAATCCCTACAAGTAGGCTTTGTACATCAAGCTCATCTTATGTGCTTGATGCGTTTAGTGACGTTGTCTGCTGTGGCGCCAAGTTTAGGAACTTCAGGGATTTGTGTATCGAGAACGTATTCTTGCTTTTCACATCTCAGAACGATGGTTAGATTAAAGAACCAGTCCGTAAAATTGGATCCGTCTGCGTTTAGCTTTTCCTCATCGAATAAGGAACGTAATGAGAAAGACGTTTCTTTAGACATGTGTCTATAATGTTAAATGTAAAGATCTTAGCTTTGTTCATGTAATGTTTTATTATAATAATAATAAAACTCCCACTACAAATTTGTTCTATACCCGTTTTGTAGTAGGATCCAAGATCCCTATTTTCACTAAGAACCAAGGCAGTGTATGCATATCATGGTCATAGTTATCTTAGGTAAGCAACTCTTTGCTAATCATATCTCTATATGACTCTTGGTTTCGTTAAACATCGTATGTTTAACCGAAACTTTGCCCCGAGCCCAAAACCATTTTGGAAATCATCAGTAAGTAACCTCACTCTATTTGGTTCGATATATCCATATATCCCTCGACCACCAAAGGTAAAAGGCGATGCCTACTGAGTAGTGGACCCATCAACCAATGAACAATGATGTGAGGAGGATAGAGTAGGAAGGGCAGTTTACTTAATTATGGGTTTGTGATTATGCTTAAACCAATAAGCTGTCAGTTCTATGCTGACCATAGCAACTGTCCTATCTTATAGGAATAGTTATGCGGCTATGACAAGGCGTTAAATCTAATTTACGTATTTGCTTAACCAGTAAGCTGTCAGTTCTATTGCTGACCATAGCAACTATCCTATCATATAGGAATAGTTATGCGGCTATGACAAGGCGTTAAATCTAATTTACGTATTTCATATCAAAGCAGTAAATCCTATTTACTCAAAAATATAAATCTAATTTACCAATTCAGATTACGTGAACAATTCACGTATATATCTACCAGTTACTAATTCTTTCTTTTGCAGCAGTTGATTGTGTACTGTTTTCGTGTTGTAAACCATATAAACAATTTATATGAATAATAAAAACAGTTAATCAGTTTAGAATACGTTAAGCAATTTGGTAATGTGACAAAGTCCCTTTTCGGCCAGTCATCAGGCAAGTAAAGGGGCTCCCAGGAAAGATAGAGAGTCACAAGGACTACTTAAGTACTTTCTTTCCTAGACAGAATCATCTCTTTACAAGGGAGATCGACAGCTCTTACTAAGGTACTTTATTGCTTCATCACATTCTTAGATGAACTTAACGTATTGAAAACAAAAATGTAAAAGCAATTTGGTAATGTGACAAAGTTCCTTTTGGGCCAGTTATCAGGACACGTAAAAGAAGGGGTTACGTCGGAAAGCCAAACGAAAGTTCATTTTCCAGTCTTTCCTTGACATAACCTTATCTTTTACGTGTGGAGATCAACAGTTCTTACTCAGGTACTTTATTACTTCATCACATTCTTAGATATACTTTTACACAGTCAAAGTAAAGAAAGCATAAAGTCACTTTTATCTTTCTCAGTCGGAAAACCGAACCAAGAAAATCACATTTTATTCGGTTCAGGTTTTAAGCTGCAAATCTAAGAGTTAAAACTAATAATATATGTATGCATCCACCATGCATAAGGTATAATTATTTTAGAAAATCTATCAGCAGGAGAGACTGTGCTCTGATACCACTGTTGGGTTTTGCTGTACCCTTTGATTAGGTTAAGTATGCGGAAAGTTCGTAAAACAAAAATTTTACTTTTAACTTAACCCTAGGATTAAAAGAGTTACATCGGAAAGCCAAACGAAAGTTCCTTTTCCAGTCTTTCCCTTGACATAATCTTTTAATCCTACTTAGGATCTACTCCCCGATTGATTTCTAAAATAATATTTTAATTTAACATTTAAATAAATATAAATAACATTTATATCATGTTTCCAAATTACAATTGGAATGCAGACCGAGCGAGAAGACCGGATCTGAGCAATGTCTTCTTTCGGAGCAATGACTTCTCTCGGAGCACCAAACATATGGTGCCTCTATAGGTTATCCACCAGGACTAACCAGAGAGCGGTTTATTTCTTTGCCAGAAATCTGTAAACCGCGTATTACGCAAAACACTATTACGAGAAAAATACAAAATAGCAGAATTCCGACCCGCAGTTATTCTGATTTTACTAAAAGGCAAAACAGAAATATGCGACTTTTGAGAAAACACTATTCACCAAATCTCCGCAAACACTATTCAACAACTCGAAAGATAATACGTAACTGTTACGTATAACTTTCGTTTAAACAGCAAACACTATTGGGAGAGAAAACGCGAAAGAGAACGATAACCGAGCCAATTCGAATCGAACTCAGACTTTTCGAACTTTTCAACTGTGAATTCTCTTGCCCCTACCCCTCTATTTATAGGGTTAGGGAGGTGCTTGTAAGCTGCTGCAGCGAGGTGCTTGCAGGCAGGTGCTTGCAGGCAGGTGCTTGCACAGCGGGTGCTTGCAGCAGCTGCTGTAAGCTCTTGTAAGCTGCTTGCAGCAGAGGTGCTTATTTGATAGGATTGATGACATGTCATGTGGATAGGATCGGTGACGTGTCATGCGGATAAGGACGAAATCTGAAAAGACCAGAATGCCCTCGCTCCGAACACAATTAATATCCGTATAATTATTCTGAATAATTACATTTCTTGCGGTTGTTGATTTCGGTAATTTATACAACGTGTCCTACACGTTTATAAATTAACCGGTTAACTTTTATACAACGTGTCATACACGTTTATAAATTAACCAATGTTTCTGCTTGTCATTTTTACATGACATTTATAATATAATTATATCAAGTATAATTAATTATAAACCATCTTATTATTGATCATAATCAATTTATAATCAATCAATAAGATTCTCCGATTAACTCCTATAGGTGTGACCCGATAGGATCTGTGTTATGTTGGTAAATAGAATTAAAACCGTTTTAACTTCTATAATCATGAGAGGCATCTGGCAAAACGCATCATGACCATCCAATTACACAGATGATGTCGTACAGTACAATATCACGATCCAGTAAACTATTTTACTCGTGTTTAATTCTTTTGTCTCATAGCTGTCAGATTAATTTCAAGGTAGGTTTGTGTCATCCTTGTAAATTAATCTTTTTCTTGATCTTGAGCAGATTATCAAATATGATTACTCTTGTATTCATACTGCTAGCAGATATTCTTACTCTATCAAGGGGCCCAGTGACACTATAACCTCGTATAATAAATACGAGGGACAATAGTACTTTTGGTAGACCCTCACTACCTCAGCTAAGTTATGTATACCGAAGAGCTACCGTTATAGCTACTTTTTACAGATAGCGTTAGGTAACAATCACACATACACATCTCTTAGTTAGGAAAGATGAATACCTCATACTTTAGAATTTAACACTGAATGAAAGCATTAATGACACGAACACAATTCCGTATAATGTTTCATTCGGGGTCTGTCAAATACCATGTTCTCTAACATGTATCTATGTGATTAAATTGACAACTCCTTGTCTATGGTCAGTAAAACTTTAACCATCATTTAATCCACATACTAACCTTTAATTGGTTAATTAGTGTTCTTTGCTAATTACCTCGGTCAGTGACTATTAAGAGTATTTATCATCGATATTATGAAGTTCTACTCATTTCGAATCCGAATGCCGAAATGATCCATAATTCGATAAAACTCAAAGAACAAAATGATAATATTATTAATCATTCAATTCATGAACGAAGCTTTATATAATTAAATTATCGTATTATTGACTTCTAGATTATTACACTAACACACCCCCGATACATGTGACGAGCAGACCATTCTGAGGTAATCACAAACAGTTGCAAATTAAAATATGTTATGGATTCAACAAAAATTATAGTTATTTATGTCTCTAATTTATATTGCAGGTACGTGAGGGCGTTTGTCATGGATTTATGTGGCAGCGTCATGTTTGTCGATTCCAGCGGTGACGCAGCTCCGATTATGTTCCTCTCTCTGCTGAGGGACATTCAGCGGCCGTCGAAGTGGAACTGGGGTGGAGCCGTGCTCGCCCACTTATACCGGGGCTTGTGTCATGCTTGTCTGGTAAGTTTGTACAAATATTTTAATTTTTTTATTACAAATATTAGGGTTTCATATTTACCAGAAGTGCACCGATGTCCAAAATTTAGGCGACGAACAAGCAGATTGCCGGACCGCTTCTTCTACTCCAGCAGTGGTCATTGTCGCATATACCGGTGTGTCGGCCTGTTCCTCCAGCTCAGGCGGGGTTATGGACGGGAGATGACCCCAAGAGACGTCCGGGGTACGGTGCCATATGGAGCACTCCCCACACATACGAGGACACGGGCAAGGGGAGGACCGTGAGGATTTCGTATGTCCGGGGTCAGCTCCAGATGCTTCACGAGGTGAGCATCACCTGGTACCCCTATCGTCTGTTCTACGATCGGGGCCTTCTATGCCAGCTGACATTAGAGCAGAGATATCTCTCGTTTTATCAGGGGCCGTGCGTATGCTTCTGGATAGTTGAGTATCACTATCCTGATCGAGTGCCCCGTTAGTTTGGCTTGGATGCCTATGTCCCTGATTTTCCAGAGTTGGGCGAGCAGCAGACCACCCAGCTGCACAGGTAACTACCCACTGCCTTATTGTTTGTCTATTTTATTACTTGTTCAGCCATACACGTTACTAATTAATTTATATTGTAGCACTAAACACAACAAGCCCAAAGTCGACTGGAGCACGCATTTCTGGAAGCATTACCCGCGTGCTGCATCACCCCAGTTTCACTTATGGACCCCGCCTCCAGCTCCAAATGCCCCTATGCCGGTCGGGCCTTGGAGATTGCGATATTTAGTCTGGTACCAGAGATGGGGCATGCTGACGGTTTATCTACAGGGGGACTATGGTGATGCTCTTCGACGAAGACTCACGGGTGACGGATCTATGACTTACTTGCCTTTCGACCCGATCCATGCTCGTTCGGTATGTTTAAATGAAACTGACATGCTTAAAAAATTATAGTTATTTATTCATCTTCTAATAATAATAATGAAAATACATTGTGTGCAGATTTTGACCGCTATTAGAGGAGTGTCACACAGCTTGGTGTGCATGGCGAGAAAAAGTTGGAGAGCGATAGGATGTCAAATGCTCCAACACAGTGCACCGATCGTTGAGGACTCTGGCTGGGACGGGCGCCTCGTTAGTATGTTGCATGATGCCGGGGAGGACATCAATTGGCGCGAGATAAAGGCCCCACCACCAGATCCGGAGCAGCCTAGAGCCCCTATCTACGCTGATGAGATGCCGCCACCTCCTACAGGTAATAATATGTCATACAAATGATCATTATTAAGCGTCTCTTTAAAAGATCATTATTATTGATAGGTTTAATTTATATATATATATGTTCGGTCTGGTTTTCATCGCATAATAGCACCAAATATCATGTATTGTAGTATAATATAGGATTAAATACCCCTAGAATCAAGTTACTGCATTTGTCTGTGTGTAATTCGCAGGAAAACAAGAAAAAGGAGCTAAGTGCGGACGCACAGCACCAGAGTGCGGCCGCACTCGCCACTTGGAAGAAAACGCAAACTCCAGAGGAAGTGACCGAGCGGAATGCGGACGCACTAAATATTGTTGCGGACGCATTTCTTACTTAGCCAAAATCCAGCAGCAGAGAAGCAGAGTGCGGACGCACCTGACCCGCACCTGACCCGCACTCTGGAAGAACATAACAGACTGAGAGGAATGCGGGCGCACTGGGAAGCAGTGCGGACGCACTCAACACTTGGAGAGGAAAACAGAACAGAAACCAAACCGCGTGCGGACGCAGTGCGGACGCACTTGGGCCGCATTCAGCCTAAAACTGCTATTTCGGAGGATTTCCTATTTTCGGCACTTCAGACCACGACCCAAAGGTGGAAAATAGAAGGTGGAAACGTGGGGAACACGTTGGGACAGATTTAGAATGATTTCCCACGTCCATATGCTCCAGATCCATTATAAAAGGAAGGGAATTTCTTCTCCATAATCATCACCATTCTAAGAGAGAAATTCACGAGATAGAGCATCAACCACAGGAGCAAATCAAGAGGAAGGAAGGCGAATTTCACAGCAAACGCAAGGAGGACTAAGGTTTTTGATTAGAGAATGGTGTATTCTATTCTCTAGTTAGTTTCTCTTTGTCTTTACTTATTTTGTACTTGAATTCATGATGATTACTTGCTTCTCCATGAGAGGCTAGTTTCTCTCTAGGGGTTTAGGTCATGTAGCATGAACTTGTTTAATTTTATTTTACTCGGATTTTAGTTTTCATGATGATTGTTTGATTTGATGTTAATTTCTGTGATTTATTCTTTATGAATTTCATTAGTACTTGAATTGTAGTTCACCTGATTAGGGTTTATTGAATTGAAGTAGCTTGAAATCGCGTTGATCGTGTCTTTCCGCTTTAATTTATTAAATTCTTAGCATTGGTCAAGGTAAGGAAAGTACTAATTGAAATCATAAATACATACTTTAGAG